>LPNK01000060.1:0-27739 GCA_002894445.1 Metschnikowia sp. AWRI3582 | reverse complement strand
CGGATGTGGCGAATTGGACTTGTTTGAGGTCCTCGTCAACGATTACAACAAGATGGTGACGGCTTTGCACGACAAGCAAGGCGGCAACGGTGGCGGTTCGAGCGATTACATTGCCAGACCATCCGACAGCGTGATGAAGGCGGTTGTCATCTTCTATGCAGGCGAAATCCATGTGCAGGTTGTTGACTCCGACTACGAGTTTGGCTCCACCTTGAGCTCGTCCCAGGTGAGCACATGGAGAGCCGTCAGCGGCAGCGAAATCACGCTCTCGTCGTAGATCATGTCTTTTTGACTGCGCCGGTTTTTTTATAAATTGCTTTTTTGAATGTATTATTGTATTGCCTTGTTTTGGTTTGTGGTTTGTTTTTAGACTACAAGATTTGTAGCGCTCTAAGGTCAGTAGCGATCAGTGTCGGGTTTCAGAATACTTGAATCACGCAATCAGATGGCGTGTAAGTATTTGGTCAGGAATGACTTTTTTATTTCCTTTTTTTGCTGGCAAGAACTGGTTCAAAGCCGGACTTTTCAATACACTCTATGATACAAATAGACGACTCTTGATGTCCTTTATGGTCCCTCAGTCAACGCCTTGAGGGCTGGATTCACCCGATGACCCTTGATGTCGATGAAGATTATTGTTTGATTCTTATGACACGCACAGAACAACTACAACTCTAAGTTGAAATAAGGTTGTTTCTTTTTTTATTTCTTTCACTTGATGCAGCAGATAAAGGACGCTGGTGCCAGAATTGCTCACCTGGCAGCCCACAAAACTCTGCTTATTTGGAAAACAATGTCTAGTTTCGCCACAGTGCTTCAAAACTAAACGTTTCTGATGAGGTATAGCATTCATGACGCTGGTTCGATTGCAGTCTTGTCAATGGTTTCAATTCGATTTATTCTCGATGCAACACTTGCAACCGCACGGGCAACAACGCGATTTGATTCGTCTAGCAGCCGATAGACTTGGTGGTGAATATTTTTTTAAAGTTGAATATTCAATGAATCAGTTAATTCGAGTGTATAAATAGAAACCTCAGCAAATTTAATTGCTCTTGCTGACTGATTAATCTCCTCACCGCCATATTTAAGAACAAGCCGGGGTGTGCTGCAGTGAATGGGCCGAAAGTTTCACCTATTTTTATGCAAAGTATGTACCACAATCAATTTAAATTCCTCAAAAATTCAATTCGTCTTTATGTTCATATTGATAAGTCTGGACAAATTCAGCGAAACTGATTCTTTCGAACAATGAATCCATTCAGTTCAACTGATTACCTTTTGTTTTCGCTCACTGCGTCTGATCAAGAACGAGAAATCAGGTCAACTGTGCCCATACTATTAATAAAACTTATTCGGTTTTGAACGAAATAAGCTCAATCATATATCTCGTTTCGAATTTTCTCTCTTTTGGACCCGGCATGCAAATCATACCGTCGTTCAATGCGTGTTCTTCAATAAGCTAATGCTCGATGCGGTTTCTGACACCTGGTCATTCTATTTTTTTTTTTTTTACTTTGACTGTATAATACTGTAAATCGTGATTCCGGAAATAATCGAATATCGAAAAATTCAAAAATAGGATCTTATCTCGAAAATTTCTTTCCACTGGATATTTTATCTTTCGCCCTTCATACTCAACTTGGTTGTTGGTTGGCGGGTACTGTAGATTGACTCGCGGTATTGCGCTAAACGCGTTGATGATCATTCAAGCAGAAACCACAACAGATCATGACGGATCTAATAGGAGTAGATATCGGCTCGGACTCCGTGCGTGTCTCGGTCAGGAATGGGAAAACGGGCAAAAATTTGGACCTCGAAAGGCCACTTAGCCGGACGCAGAATGGTCATGAACATACTATGAGTGGGCCGGCGTTATGGGCCCAGATTGTGCTGATGCTCTATGAATACGATCCGCAAATCTCGAGTTTGTATTCCCAAGATGATTCGGCAAAAGATGATATCTCTTTGCTGGCGGATTCAGAGCTAATCAATAGTAACGCTGCTGACACGTGGCAGGAAAACCATGAGAAAAATACTCATCAATCGATAGCGAGCACAAAAAGCGAGGCCATTATTCAGCCTCAAAAAAAATGCAACCCCGCTTTTGTGTGTGTAGCCGCCACGTGCCTGATGGTGGTGATGCGGAGGGTGAGTCATGCTAACGCCGCCTATTTCGAGCCCATCCAACCTGGCCACGAGGTGATTGTATGGATGGACACGCGGGCGCGGGCCGAGGCCCTGTGGGCAAGCTCACGACTTCCGGAACTGGCACTAGCCCAAATTGGCGGCACTGTGACGCCCGAAATGGGCATAGCAAAGCTAAAATGGGTCGATAATCACTTTCAAGAACCAGGTAGCGAGATTTGTGTGTTTGAATTGTACGACTGGGTGACTTACGTGTTTTTGGCAGGCGGCTACACTGCCAGCGGCAAGGTCAAATGCGTTTCAGGAGACGTGCCCCGATTTCCGCCGGGCCTGATGGCGATGGACGGATCCGTGAAAGGCTGGGGTCCAGAAATACTTGAAGGGCTTGATATCACAACAAAAGTCTGCTGCACTCCAAACAATTTTGACGCAGCTAGCGTTTTTCCTTATGTAGGCACGCCGCTTGGAAACTATAATGGCCTTTCCGTTTCGCATGGCTGCATAGACTGCTACGCTGGCTGGGCCGGACATGTTTATTCGAACAAGACCACGCTCGAGTCACGTGCGAGCTCCCTATTGATGGTGGCCGGCACGCTGACATGTTTCATTGCTCTGGTCTCTCCAGACCATGCCAAGGCCGTTCCAGGGCTCTGGGGCCCTTTTCTGCAGCTCCTACATTTGCCAGTATATTCGTTTGGCCAGCCATGTACAGGGCAGCTTTTCACAGAGTTGTTTAAGGATTATACCGAAATTGTTGGTTACAATGCGCCGTTTGAGTTTGTCGAGAAACACGCACGTGACATTGAATATCGAAAAGGTCACAGCTTGCCTGTTTTGGCACGCCATTATCTATACTACGGCGATAAGCATGGTAACCGCAGCCCATGTGGCGATTTCCGCATGGGCGAGATCTTAGTTGACGGGAAAAATGCAGCAAATGCCGATACTATGCAGTGCGCCATACAGGAAAGAACCATCGAATCGCTTGTGCTACGTTACTACTTGACAATCGAGTTTTTGGTTTTCCAAACAAAGCACTTGTGTGAGACATTGGCCCAGTCTTGTGGCGCCATAGGTGAAGTATTCATTACGGGCTCACAGGCGCAAAACGTTCGGTTTATACTGATGCTCGTCCAATTTGCGTTCGCAGGTGCGCCGGTGAAAATCCGCCCGAATGACAACAAGTACGCGGGCAGTCAGGGAATTGCACTCTCAATGGCGCCATATGTTGAGCAAGACCTACAATTTGTCGACAAGAAACAGGGGATGTGGGTCGAGCCAGAGTTTATGGTGGCTGAAAGTCGCGCCACTGCGATCTTGCAGGCGAAATATCGTGCATATCGGCAAATGGCCGCCTGGCAACAGCTGTTCCACGGAACGATGGGGGAACTTTAAACTGACACAAAAGGACTGTTTCTGTCCCCAAAAACATTGATTATACACATAACACAGAATTTCCAAGAAAACGCGTCAAAACTTCGAGGTCAAGCATTCAAAACTATCACATTTTCAAGGCAAAAAAAAAAAAGAATGTGCCAAGAAGTCGGGGTGCGTGCGTTGCCCAGAGATACGAAAAGTTTTCGCGGGCATGACGACGCACGCATGTGCACCCCCAAACTTCCCCAGCACCCCCCACTGCCCTAACATGTGTCACTGAGGCTCTAATCTCCGGGCCCATGCCAAAAGAAAAGTAGCTTATGAAATAAAGCGTGGGAAAAAAAATTTAAGGATTTTCAGGCCTTATTCAACATTCTTTACCTCCTCGAAAAATCAGGTGCTTACCATGAGCTGCTACAGCGCTGCTCTCCACGGCCGGCCCCGCGTCGTTGCCCAATTTTACGAGGCTTTCTCGCGGTCCGCTGTCGAAGCCCCAATTTTCGCATCCGGCCGAAAACCACTCGATCCTCCTGTTTATATGCCAAGTCTTTTGCTTGAATGCTGTTTTTCTTTTTAAATTCCGCATAAAGCGAAGCACTTCTTTTGAACGAGGCCCAACACAAATAAATCGTCACCCAGAGGCGCCATGAGCAATCCGTACTTTGCCTATTCGATCAAGAGCGAATACGTGGGCGGAAATGGGTCTCTGAGCGATGTCAGTCAGCGGGTAGACTCGCCGCCCGTGCCCGAGAAACCCCGCAAAAGAAACACCAGCCGTGCCTGCGACGTGTGCTCGATCCGCAAAACCAAATGCGATAATTCCCGCCCATGCCGGCTGTGTGTGGCGAATAATGTGAAATGCACAGAGTTGAGAGTGCGCAAGAAACTGGGCCCGAAAAGTCTCCGCAAGAAAACCATGGACTCCATCAGTCTTGTCGGCGCGGACTTCGCCGGCATGAACGCCGATCCGGGCCTTTTGTCACTGCTCGACCTGAGCTGCCAGTACCCGGAYTTGGGCGCTGTCGTTGAGGCGCTTTCAGGAATATCACGTGACTTTCTCCAGGAGGCAGTTCCCTTCACAATCCCGTCGATTGCCGAGGAGGCCAAGCCGTTGCTATCATACTTGCGAGACTGCCCGCACGACCCTACAAATGTGCAAGTAAGCACGATGCGGTATGCAATGCTGACGTTGGCGTTGGTACTTCTAGAATTGCTTCTGCGGGTCGAAAAACCGGCCCAGTACGCGCTCTTGCTGCGAGATTTGCACATCTACATCTTGCTGGCACGTGCCGCGTGTGAGAGGCTCATTGTGTTTGATCTGGCTGAAAACTTGGGGTTTGACGCCCATTTCTACCTTGCATTGGGTGACCTTCATCAGTTCTCATACCTAGCCTTAAAGGCCGTCCCCAGCAGCCACAAATGGCTACACTTGCACGCATCGATGGCTCACTGTGATTTCTTGGAGTTGAAAGCCGAGGACTCTGTGTACCTGAAGGGGGAATTGCGCCGCACGCTCCAGATATGGATGCGTCAAATGACGCTTTTTGGTGCCGACCGCGTGTTCCGCAAAGGCCGTATTTTACCGCTCAATTTTAATTACGAAGAAATGTTGTCGACGAAAAACCACGCTTTGAACACGCTCTATGAATTGCTCCGTGTTTCGGATCACCTCGCGGAAACAGGAGCTGTTGTGCCCGAACCATTTTCTTGGCTGCATCATCAGACAGAGTTTGGCGACTCCAACTACACTTATGCGGCACTCAAGCGTAACCTAGACACTGTATCTGAAACACGGATCTTGCGCCGGCCGGGCGAGCTTGTCGCCACGCAGATACTCAACTTGCTCATCCAGTTCAAACTCCTTTTGGTGACGTCACACAAATACTCGAAACCGTATGTTTCCGGCGAGCTCATGGATATCATTGTGCGGGTGAATATGGTGTTGGGTGAGGCGGGCACGCAAGCAAAGTTACTCATGGAGAAGTTCACGCTCACTACGCCGCTTTTGGAAGTATTGGCGGCATACCTACTGATTACAAGGGAAGAAGAGTTCACGCCCGAGAGCTTGAGTGCATTGATTCAATTCACCACAATTGTGTCTGTGTATATGAGCGACCGCAGCAGGCCATTTTTGGAGATTCCGCTCCTCAGCGGCTGGTTTGCACGGTTTTCGAGTCGATAGCTTCTTGCTACAATGCGATTAGTGAAATGACTGGTCGTGCGTGTGAAGCAGATAACCGGGAGTTGAAAATAAGGTAATGTGCCGCACATAATCAAACGCGCCTTGCGGTCTCCAAGACATTTAATCGAGAAAAAACGATCTCATACTCGATTGTGAGACCAGAGAGGATTGCCTACCGAATTCTCACCARTACGGGATCGAGCCGTGCGCGGCCAGCCTACCTACCGAGTGGGACCAGCAAATGTATCAGCGGTGTGTGCAGTACTCACCGATTACCAGGTGATAGGCCGTAGATCAAAGACTCATAAAAACCAAARTTTTTGCCTCAAAAATCAGGCTTGGGCTTATCATCACAATTTATAGACACTCAAATAAACAAATTAAGAATTTTATCCCATTTTCTGCTACCAATATCGGGGCCAGTGGGGCATTATCTGAGCCGCGCAGACGTCATGGCAGTGAGAATGCAAGCTGGAGAACACCCGTGCACCAGGCCGTTTTCGACGAGCGGAGGTGATCAGAGGAGGAAAAAACCAAGACTCACCTGACCCACCCTTTTGGCCCTTTGCTGTCTCGAAAACGTCCATCGATTCTTACACACACCCTAGATATTCGTTTCAAACGGCTATTAGTTGAATCTTTACATACACACAGGCCATTTTTTTCCGGTTTTTCTATCCGTTCAAGACACTTTTATCGTTGGAATATCCTGCCTCTTGGGTTTTCCGTGCCTGTTGCCGCCCAGATTGCTACAGCCCCCGCTTTGGCAGCATCAAACACCACTTTTGCCCGGATATTTTGACCCAATCATAGTCTTCGCGTGCATTTACTAGACGCCAGGCCATTTTCGCCAAGTGCTGCAAAAACAAAAYTAGTGCTTTTTCGTACYAAAGTTGCTAAACCCCGTGCCATAACCGCGGCGCACCACACCTACAGATATAGACCACACCAGCATGGAATTAGACACCGACGTGCCCATGGAGGACGCTCACGAGGAAGTGACACACACAAAAGGCGCTGCCTTGCTAAGTAAAAAGGTTGATGCCAACACCTCGCTGATTAACCAATTGGACCAGTGGATCGAGAAATTGTCCCGCTGTGAGCCCTTGCTGGAGACCGACGTCAAGCGGTTGTGCGAAATGGCGATAGATGTGTTGCAGTTTGAGGAAAACGTGCAGCCCGTGCAGGTTCCCGTGACGATTTGCGGCGACGTGCATGGCCAATTCCACGACTTGATGGAGTTGTTCAAGATCGGCGGCCCGTGCCCGGACACTAACTACTTGTTCATGGGCGACTATGTCGACCGYGGGTACTACTCGGTCGAGACTGTGCTGTATTTGGTGTGCATGAAAGTGAGATACCCYAACCGGATCACGATATTGAGAGGAAACCACGAATCGCGCCAAATCACGCAAGTATACGGATTCTACGACGAGTGTTTGCGCAAATACGGCTCTGCAGCGGTCTGGAAGTTGTTCACGGACTTATTTGATTACTTTCCAATCACCGCGTTGGTGGATAATAAGGTGTTTTGTCTTCACGGCGGGCTTTCGCCCATGATTGAGACCATCGACCAGGTGCGCGAGTTGAACCGTATTCAGGAGGTGCCACACGAGGGCCCCATGTGTGACTTGCTCTGGCTGGACCCGGACGACCGTGGTGGATGGGGCATCTCGCCCCGAGGTGCCGGATTCACTTTCGGCCAGGACATTTCCGAGCAATTCAATCACACGAACGACTTGAGTCTCATCGCGCGTGCGCATCAGCTTGTAATGGAAGGATACTCGTGGCTGCATCAGGAAAGCGTTGTGACGATTTTCAGTGCGCCAAACTACTGCTACCGTTGCGGTAATCAGGCCGCGATTATGGAAGTCGACGAGAACCACACCAGACAGTTCTTGCAGTACGACCCGTCGGTGCGCCCAGGCGAGCCTACCGTCACGCGGAAGACGCCGGACTACTTCTTGTGATTGTACTCTCTTCTTCTTAATGTATTATTTCTTCCCACGAGGCAATATATGAAATCACGAACCATGCGTACTTCATTAGTGTAGCTCTGSCCTACGCCTTTCTGGAGGGCCATTTCGTTYGGACGCGAAACTCTGGCAACTGGATTCACAAGACTTCGTGTGCTGTGTGGCCCGTGTAATGGGAACCATGTCCATATAGGTTTGGAGCATCCATTAACATATCAAATGCTTGCATACGCATAATTGACTATGTATCAATTCAAAAATACCGAAAATCACTCAATTGCTTCACTAAACAGCATTCTTTTCGCTAGTCGCCTCGATCTTTGTAATTGCCTTCCTCACGAAATCAGTCTCTTCCTGCTGACACCAATCCACACTCAATTTGGGTGTGAATGAAGAATCGCTATTGGCGAGGTTCACGATCCCTCTCAATACTAACAGATCCGGATTTTCCTCAATCTCTTCGAGCGTGCACGGAACGTATGCCGTGATGACTAAACCCAAATGGGCAGTCATGAGCACACTTGAAAGTGCAAGAATCTTCATTATTTACAGTATAGACTCTTATAGGTCGGATATACTCTGCTGGAAAGTTTTAAAGGTGGTGTTTTTCGTGATCAAACTATAAAATGTGGAAATAGCATGGCGATCTCCATGGATCACTAAGACAATGGAACTGACAAGGATCGACTGAAACACGGCCGGCACAATGGGCACATGTGGGGGAGGATCACATCATCTTAGAATCAAAACTACCAATTAGTTGACGAGCTTTATTATGTTCAATTAGGATTTTTTGAGCGCCAAACAACAACAAAGAAAGAAAGGAAGAAAAAATCAAAAAAAAATCAAAATAATCATATTCAGGCAAACGCCCCCTGGTGTCTAATTTAAGGTGAGCAAACCTTATCAACGCGTCTATGATGGAGGCGGCCAAATACTTCCGGGACTCAGAATTTAGAGGCACATTATAATTTATGGGGATTTATTTCAAAGACGATAAAAAGGAAAACTGAAAGTTGTACGCGAGAAGCGACAAAAAGGGGGCAGTTACCAAAGTGTGCCTTTCAACTGGTGCCTTAGACTTCTGAGCAGCATCATGCGAGTATACGCTTAACGGGAAAAGAATAATGCCAAACTTCTGCGTTTGGCTTCGTGAAAAAGCATCCATATCATGATTTTTTACGGAAACTTTTCGTGTTGAAGCCAATCAATACATGTATTGTGATTGTGAGCAGATCATCACACCATGAACTGTCTTCAATCCCTTTTTATCAATTGTGAGGCAGATTCGTTGACTCATACATGATACATCACTAGAGCTGATTTCAAGGTGAGTTTCTGTATCTGAGAAAATGGTCATCTATAAGTTTTACGTGAATATGGGCCTTTCTGACCGTGGTATACTTCTTTTCAGTGCGCTAGCTAATCTTTTAATACAACAAATGAGACTCTATGCGTGGTCTTGTGCTATTTCAAGTGCATGTTATATAAGCTTCTGGCGCCATGCACAATCATGATTCACTGATTATTGAGTTTCCATGGCTATGCAAAAATCTTTTGAAAGAGAAGATTTTTTACATTATAATACTCTCTTTTTGGAGTGTGACACAGCCCCCATTTATCGCAAAATTTATACAACATATGAGAAAAAATAAGCCATAATGTAGATTGCAACTTCACTCCAGGCATTTTTTGGCGATAGAAAATTTCTCATCGGGAACTTACCCGCTTAGAAACCTGATTCCCAAAGTGAACACAATTTACCAGGGCGAAATCTCACGATCACGTGAAAATAAGCTCGTCCTCCTGTTTTGCAGCCATTCTCGGCACACGGGTCCTTTCCAAGCCAAAAAGGTCCACTTTTTCTCCAGACGGTCCGGTTTGGTCTAATACCCATTTCGCATCCTTATCGTTTCCAAGAACAACAAGCCTAAACGGGTAGTATTCATCCTTTTGAAGGTCAAGCTCAATAGTGGTTTCATACCTTGTATCTAAAACATTCCAGCTAGCATCAATTGTGTACCGCGTCTGGATCTGACTACTGCCTGGGCCCATGTAAAGAGCCGCCAATGGCGCTTTCGACATATTCATGGTGTATTTCCCGCTTTCAGGAGCCATTATGAGGCCCGTGATTTCAATGATGCTGGAGGGCAGGATACTAGGTGGCGACACTTCGAAATCCTTCTCGTCAAAGTTACCTTGCTGAAAGGGTGAAATCAGGGAAGTGTTCTTCAACGCCAGTTCCCAAGATTTCTCCTCAGGGGCCACAGCAACGGAATAGTCGAAGTCCGCATCGTAATATGTAGGCTGAGATACTTTTTCCCCATTCATGTTCGTGACCGTGTTGTATGTAGCCTGCTTGATCAAAGTGGTGAGTAAGGTTGGCCTGCCAGGAATGTAGAGGCCAAAGAAGGCCGGGCGCTTGGCATTAGCAATATATGATACTTTGATCGCATATGGCACCCCCTTCTTGAGATGAAAACCTGGAAATGCCTTCAAGTCGTGAAACTCACTTCCCAAATTTTCGGCGAAAGCCTCTGTCTTAACCTCTCCAATCTGAAGGTATCCTTTCTTCATCAATGGGCTCATGAAGAATTGATGGTACTCATCTTCAGTGGGCACAAAAAACCCTGTCATTTGCCACAAATACGTGTCCTTAGCCAAAGGCACCTCCACAACAATCGAGTCGGATCCTTGCTTCACCTCAGAAGCTTCTTGTGACAAACTCAAATATGGGTTTTGGTCAGGGTGCGAAAGCACGGGCTTCGGGTTGCGGTAAAGCCCGATGGTCTCCTTCTCTCTGACATGAGAAAACTGCCCTGCTAACACCTGGGCAATCACAGTAGCGATAATAATTGGTTTGGCAAGCATATTCGTTTTTGAATACTCAGAAAATTCTGAATTGTTGAACACCACGGCAGCTTTATACCCCAAGTACTAATATCCCCAAATACGGGATAAGAATTTCAGTATACCACATTACTAATCAATTTCCTAAAAATTATTGGGAATGCAGCTGAATTTGTGGTATTTTTCTTTGACAATGCATCTGCAACAGGTTGGGACAAAGAATAAACTCGTGAACCAATCAAGACGCGAGATGACATAGCCGATAGCGCTGCTAGGAAAGCTCGTAATCCAAAGTTTTGCAAACCAAATACAACAATTTAGCTTTTGACGGCTGCATTTGGAAAATATTCATTTGAGGCTGGCAATCTTCTTTGGGCTTTATTGCAAAGCAAATAACTTCAAAATATGACCGCGATTTGCACCCATTTGCGCAGATGCGATAGATAATATGAGGTTTATTTGGACCGCCCCGCCAGAAAAATAACAAAGTATGGAGAAATTCGCACCACGGTAACGGCTATTGTTCTTCGCATGAAAAACCAGAAAGTGCAGCGCTGCATTCATTGTTGCCTCTGTCGGGTAACCACTGCGCAAATCAACCTGCCATTGTATGAAGCTTGCGTGATTAGTAAGCCGCTGCTAAACAATGAAGTCGAACAAAGATGAGAATCGACAATGGTGAATTTCTTGGCTTTATCGGACGATGCCCATGCCAGAAATAAGTTGAATTTCACTGCCCAATGTCCATTATGGCTGAAATGTAGAATTATGTCCAAGTGATCTTTGTGTGGACGTTGATTTCTGGTGGTGATTTTTCAATAGGATTATGATCAAATCATAGTCTCATCGGGTCTCTAGCATCACCTCAGAACATTGGAATTTTCTGACGATCAGGACATGTATCTGCCTGAACTCAGTTAGCATGAAAGGATATCTATATTTAAACATAGCACATGGTCTGAGCATCTTTCCCTCACCAATTCAATTTTGTTTTGCATAGACTGAAAAAGAATCGGAGAATATGGTTATTGTTTCGGCATGGGAAACTGAGCTTCTTAAAAACCCGACAAGAGATATGGTGTCAGTATATGCGAGTTTCAATGGACATCAGATTATCTGATGTGATACCCGATAGCGTGATACCGCTCATTTCCAAATTCAATTTCACATACAGTGGGCGTTTGGTTCAATCTGCTCTAGGTATCATTCAGGGTGATACAAGGATCGTAGGATGCATTCGTGTGCACATTCACATCCGTATACCGAGCCCAGTATCAATGACGAGTGCAGATATGACCAAGAATAAATTGTAAGCTCAATTTTCGGAGTTGTCGTTTAGAGTGAATTGAGAGAATTGAAAATTTACCCCTTTTATGACATGAATGACGGAAATCTAAGCTCTTTTTTACGAAAGCGTCAGGAACGAACCCGAGCAAGTATCCATAATTGATTGCAGATCTGAAACTTTGATAATCACCGGTGAGAGAAGGCGGGAAAGAACTTATTTGGGTGAATAATCGTGTTTCATCGTCACGCATTCTGAGGTACGATAAGAGCTGCAAATAAAGTGATGATTCGGGATCCTCACACTTTTGAAGCCGAATCTCATGTATATTATTGGTCGAATCTTATGCAGCTCAAATAGACATCGGCCGCTGTCTTGAACACTTTTATCTGCACATATCGGCTATATACGCCCTGTCAAGATGTATTTGCTTCTCATGGAGCGTATATTGAATAGAGCAAGCATTTCAATTCATTGTCACTTATTTGTTTCAATGAATCCAACTTTATGATCATGAATATCAAAAAGTGTGTAAACGAATTTCGACCGCGGCCCAACTCAAACGAGCTCGTAGCTAGTATAAAGACGTGATGGAGAACTTGATTTGTAACAAACAACACACCAACGGCAGTATGTCACAGTAAGATAAGAATACACGAGATGGAATTCAAGAAAGTCGTATCTAATTAAGAAAATCACACCTCTTGGGCAAAAGGTAGAAATAGTAATTCCTACCCAAATCATCATCGCAAAGAGTATTATTTTGGTGTGTGAATCATCTCGAGCAGCTCCTAGAGAAACCAGCCAAGACATGCCTATTACCTAGTTTTCTCTTAGCATATTTCCAAAGCTTATCGATTTTCAGTCTTGTAAAACAAGCGAAAGCTCGTGAAAAAGGGAGGCATTTGTAAAAACTGCGTTTGGCTGCGCTACAAATCATCACGGTCTAAATTATGTTCGCTATATATGGCCTATTCTCGAATCTCAGTCACACCAAAACATGCAGACTGCCAGACATCTCGTTCATCGAACTAAGTAAATTCAACTAAACTTCAAAATCCAATTTTTCCGAATCTAGCAAGATTGAATCTCCCATAAAAATATAAAAAAATATCAGTTGGCGGCACTTTTAAAGAACCTCTCGAGGTCGTGGTGCAACCACTATATCAACCAACCAGAGGCCCGTTTTTGTCATTGCGCGCACTATGTGAAGGACACCCCAAGCGATTCTTCTCACAAGAAACAGCTGCGCTTATCGCGTATATCGAAACATCTCTAGGTCTCTTTAGAATTAATTTAGGTAATACACTATTGTTCCCGGTTAGCCATGTTGAGATCTGCGCGTGCACCCGTTTCGCGGGCCAGAACGCTTTACACTTCGGTGTTGGAATCCGACATCAATATCACCAGGAACGGAAAGGTGAATGTCGCCGTGGGCGCCGGCGGCAGGTCGTCGAGAACAGGTTACACTGCGACGGTTTTTGGCGCTTCGGGCTTTTTGGGCCGTTACGTGACGCTGAAATTGGCCAGACACGGGACTAATGTGGTGGTGCCTTACAGGGATGAGTTGAAAAAACGGTTTTTGAAAGTGACGGGCGACTTGGGCGTGGTGAATTTCGTCGAGTTCGACCCTCGCAACATCCAGCTGATTGAGGAGCTGGTGGCGCACTCAGACATAGTATTCAACTGTATTGGTGCGGATTACTGGACGAAAAACTTCTCCATGGCTGATGTCAACATTGGCATTACTGAGCGGATCACACAGGCGGTTAAGGCAGCTGGAAACTCGCGCTACGTCTACGTTTCCTCATATAATGCAGACCCTAGCTCTGAGTCGATATATTACGCGACCAAGGGTATCTCCGAGCAGGTTGTGAGGGACATTTTGCCCGAGACCACGATCGTCCGCCCGGCGCCAATGTACGGCCGCGAGGACACGTTGTTGAACTACTTAGGRCCCAAGTTGAAGATGTGGACGCCGAACCGAAACGCCAAGGAAATCTGGCCCGTCCACGTGATTGACGTCGCCAAGGCGTTGGAGAAAATCGGCTACGATGACTCGACCGTCGGCCAGACCTACGAGTTGTACGGCCCCGAGAAATTGTCGTTCCTCGAAATCAGAAAGATGATCCACGGTATCACGCAGGATTACGCGCAGGTGGGTCCTGTTTCCTACTCYTTTGGTGACTATAAGGTRCCTTTGGAATTGGCCAAGCTTGTGGCTCACGCGAAGCAATACATCTACTGGAAACAGACCAACCCGGATCAGGTCCAGAGACACTTGATCCACCAGAAAATCGACCCTGCGGCAAAGACGTTCGAGGACTTGGGCATCACCAACATCGACCAGTTGGCCGACCGCTTGTTCACGTACGTGAAGGGCTGGAGACATCCATTGATCGCRCAACAGGGCGGCTCGCTGAAGAAGGAGGCCCGTCGCTTGCGTGAACAGCAGCACTTCACCCAGTGATTCGGCCGCAGACCATTGCATACAAACCCTTATAATATATTTATGACCGGCTGCGGCACTGTAGAGCACTTTTGGTAAAAGGATTACATGAACGCATCAGAAAACAAAGGACAAAGGATTCCATGTAGAATAAATGGATTCCTTGATTGAGGAAGTTTCATGGGGTGCCAGAAATTGAACTTTTACAATTGCCCTTTGCAATTGCCCACTGAGATTTGTTGCAACTTGTTGATATGCGATTCGGAGATCTAAAATTTTGCGTCTACGTCTTACCGCGTTCGGTTTTTCCATAAACCATGTAGATATGCATCGTTTCCCGTACTCACCCTTCGAAAATCGAGAAAAATTCTTGAATCATAATTCACTTCATAAAATTTATGCCAGGATTGGAATTGTTCTTTTGATTTCGATCTGCATTTTGGGAAATGCTTAAGTCACCACGCACCTCGGAGAACGCCGAGCAGCGACCCCGGTTTTTCTTATCTCAAGATCGAAAACTCAAAACGCGATAATCTTCACATATTTTCATATTCAAACAACTTCTTGCAAACACCACGATATGCCTTTTCAGCTCCCACCGTCTTCTGTATTGAATACGCTCTCTCGTGAGGAAAAAGTCGAGGTCTTGGACCACCTATTCGAGCCCTGCTCGACGCTAGCTGGGCTTCTCACGGAATCGGTGATGACAAGGCCATACGCAAACTACAGGGAATTTATTGAGCTGGCAAGAGAGTATATGCTTGGATACTTACRRGAAGAAGAGCAAAAGCCAGARATCTCGCCAGATATTTCCAAAATCATCCTGGCGCATCCACGCCTTGGACCTTCTAAAGACAGTCTTTCGTCGCATTCTGCCTCGGAGCARAAATCGCTTGCAGGTAGTGAGGAGGAGGCAGAAAAACTTAGGGATTTGAATCAAAGATACGAGGAGACGTTTCCTGGCCTTCGCTATGTGGTTTTCGTGAACGGCCGGTCCAGAAATGCCATCATGGAAAACATGCAAGAACGTATTGCAAGAAACGACATTCTGCTTGAACGGAGAGAGGCGTTTGGGGCCATGTGCGATATCGCATGGGACAGGGCCAGGAAGTTAGGTGCGAAGTTGTAGCTTTTAGATAGACGAGTGATGGATATATATTGAGTCTTTTTTGTTTTTATTTATATTTCTTTATATTTTTATGAGTGCTTGTATGATAAGATATGGCACAGGGCAGAAAAATGTGACATGTTATTACAATTGTGGCATGTTCGATGGGATCTGCTTTTGCATGTTCCCAATTCTTGATGGAATTGGGCCAAAGAAATCAGATCTCGCATCCAGGCGTGGGACTGTAAAAAATCATTTGATTATTCATTTTGACGGAAAAAATACGAAACCTGACCAAATCACAAAATAGAATGTTTTTTCTTCGAGAAAATCTCATAAAGAAGGCATCATATCTACCATTTTCTGGAAAGTACATGTGGACATACGTGAAGTTCCAAAATTATAAAATTCGTTCTGAGGCCTATCAAGAGGTTGCGCTCACGGCCTCACACTACCCAAACAAGCAATACAGATAAATAAGCCAAATCTGTGTTATGATAAAATTAATCATAACCAAAAATCTTTATTGATATAAATCACAAGGATAACCGGCTAAATATAAACCCAAAACCATCAGTTTGGGACTCAATCTTGTTATCAGTGTGCGGTACAAATCAGCTAATAATCTTGAGCGTCGAAGCCTGCACCAGCCAGTCATATTTCGCCCGCGCACGCCCTACTCGGAGCCAATCTCAACGATAAACCTCCGCCCGCCCCTGGCCCAGTAGATCTTTTAATCAATCAATACAAAGATGGTATGTGCCCCCCAAAATTAGGAAACGAAACAAATTGAAAACAGAAAGAAAGTAGATYCGTTTTCCGTTTACACTTTTCGATTCATTTWTTCCCGTTTCAATCGCTAACTTYTCCAGGCTGGCGCGTTAGATAATGCCCGCAAAGAAATCAAGCGCCTCTCCTTAGAGGACCATGAGGAATCGAATTACGGCCTGATTTTCTCCGTTTCTGGCCCCGTCATCGTGGCGGAAAACATGATTGGCTGCGCCATGTACGAGTTGGTGAAGGTTGGTCACGCAAACTTGGTTGGTGAAGTCATTCGTATCAACGGTGATAAGGCCACCATTCAGGTGTACGAGGAGACCGCCGGTGTCACGGTTGGTGACCCAGTGTTGAGAACAGGCAAGCCTTTATCCGTCGAGTTGGGCCCCGGGTTGATGGAGAACATTTATGACGGTATCCAGAGACCATTGAAGGCTATCAGAGAGACCTCCCAGTCGATCTATATCCCCAGGGGTATTGACGTTCCRTGCTTGAACAGAGAGATCTCGTACGACTTCAATCCTTCTTCGTTGAAGGTGGGTGACCACATCACAGGCGGCGACATTTTCGGCTCGATCTACGAGAACTCGTTGTTGGACGACCACAAGATCTTGTTGCCACCTCGTGCTAGGGGTACTATCACGTCGATTGCCGAGAAGGGCTCGTATCAGGTCGAGGATACCATCTTGGAAGTGGAGTTCGACGGTAAGAAACACTCCTACTCGATGATGCACACGTGGCCCGTCAGAGTGCCCAGACCGGTCGCCGAGAGATTGACAGCTGACTATCCTTTGTTGACTGGCCAGCGTGTGTTGGACTCGTTGTTYCCCTGTGTGCAGGGTGGTACTACCTGTATCCCCGGTGCGTTTGGTTGTGGTAAGACGGTTATCTCGCAAGCATTGTCGAAGTTCTCTAACTCCGACATCATTACTTATGTTGGATGTTTTGCTAAGGGCACCGAGGTCTTTATGGCCGACGGCTCCGAGCAGACAATCGAGTCCATCAAGGTCGGCGACCGTGTCTTGGGTAAGGACGGCCAGTCCAGATTGGTGGTTGCCTTGCCTAGAGGCCACGATCAGATGTACGAGGTTGCTCAGGAGACTGAGTCTGCCCATGGAAAGGTCAAGTACACCTGTAACTCGAACCACAAGCTCGTTGTTGTGACCTCGCAAAGGGCCTCTATCAAGGACATGGCAGTGACTCGCTTTGTGCTTGCTGACAACAAGACCGACGACGGCCGTGACATCAAGATGGTTGAGGAGGTCACCGAAACTTTCGAGCTGGCCGCTGACGCCGAGACTTTCTTGCAGTCGGTAAGCAAGGACGATTTACACTGGACAGTGGAGGCAAGAGACGTTGCCTTGTTGACCAGTGCTGCTCGCGAAGCTACCTTCCAGCTCATCAACCCAGTTCTTGTTGAGAAACCCACCCTTGCGCCTCTTGTCAAGAAGCACGGTGGCAACACTAACGCCGTCGAAGAGATGGCATACTTGCTTGGTTTGTGGACTGGTGACAGCCACACCGACCGCTCGTGTCTCTCGATTGACGCCGCCGAAACCGAGGTCTTACACCGTGTCAAACAGTACGGCGAAACGCTTGACTTGTCTATCGACTCTGCCCAGAGTCACAAGAAGGCCCGTAAGAACATTGAAACGCCCATGTCTCCCTCAGGCCGCGAAAACATCTTGTCCGAGGAGTCTGAGGAGCAAGACTCGAGCTTCTCCTCTTTCCCCATGTCCCCACGTGACTCCTTCGCTAGCGAGGAGAACGAGGAAAAGACCGAGGTTGTCGTGTCCATCCGTGGAAGCGACATGCGCGGCAAGGGTGCTCGTCAAGCTGTTGATAACGAGAACATCTTTTGGAAGTTGGCTCAGGAATACAATGTTTTGAACACCGTCAAGTCTGTTCCAAACCATTTGGCCACCGAGACAATTGCTGTGCGTGAGCACTTTATTGCTGGCCTTATTGACGCCAAGGGTCAAGTTACCCACAATGACGACGCTGGCGCTCTCAATGCCATCGTCGAGTCAGTTCAGTCTAAGGTCCGTGACGGTCTTGTCAAGACTTGTCGCTCTCTCGGTATCCGCGCCTCTGTTTCTGGTGAGTCATCGGTTTTGTTGACCGGATCTGCTTTGCAGGGCGTTCTTTCCAAGTGTGCTTCCGCATCTAAAAGAGCGTCGGCCTCTGCTGCCATTGAGCGCGTCCCAGAGGCTTACYCCTTCACCTTGAAGAAGACAGCTATTGACGACTACTACGGTGTCACTCTCGAGGACGGGTGTGACCACCAATTCTTGTTGGCCAACTGCGCCCTTGTACACAACTGTGGTGAGCGTGGTAACGAGATGTCCGAAGTTTTGATGGAGTTCCCTGAGCTTTACACCGAGATCTCGGGCCGTAAGGAGCCTATCATGAAGCGTACCACCTTAGTTGCCAACACTTCCAACATGCCTGTCGCTGCCAGAGAGGCTTCCATTTACACTGGTATCACGATTGCTGAGTACTTCCGTGACCAGGGTAAGCACGTATCCATGATTGCCGATTCCTCTTCTCGTTGGGCCGAGGCTTTGAGAGAAATCTCTGGTCGTTTGGGTGAGATGCCTGCTGATCAGGGTTTCCCCGCTTACTTGGGTGCGAAGTTGGCCTCGTTCTACGAGCGTGCCGGTAAGGCAACCGCATTGGGTTCCCCAGACAGAGTCGGCTCGGTGTCGATTGTTGCCGCTGTGTCTCCTGCTGGTGGTGACTTTTCCGACCCTGTCACCACCTCGACCTTGGGTATCACTCAAGTCTTTTGGGGTTTGGACAAGAAGTTGGCTCAGCGTAAGCATTTCCCATCCGTGAACACAGCCATCTCATACTCYAAGTATACCAACGTGTTGGCTGGCTACTACGACAAGAACTTCTCCAACTTTGCTTCCTTGAGAACTAAGATGAAGGAGATCTTGACCAACGCCGAGGAGTTGGAGCAGGTCGTGCAGTTGGTTGGTAAGTCTGCTTTGTCTGACTCCGACAAAATTGTATTGGACGTTGCAACCTTGATCAAGGAAGACTTCTTGCAGCAAAATGGTTACTCCACCTACGACCAGTTCTGTCCTATCTGGAAGACCTACGACATGATGCGTGCTTTCGTTGCGTATCACGATGAAGCACAGAAGGCCATTTCCAACGGTGCCATCTGGTCGAAGTTGGCTGAGGCTACCAGCGATGTTAAGCACGCTGTTTCTAGCGCCAAATTYGTCGAGCCACTGGAAGGTGAGGAGGCTGGCCGCAAGGGTTTCAATGACTTGTTGAGCAAGATTACCGAACGTTTTGCCGAGGCCGCCGAGTAAGCGTGCCTTCATGGACAGGACCAGATCAAAAAGAATTTTAGATTTTTAATTCAAATACACTACGTTTCATCTTGCCGTTGAGGCGCTCAAGATATTCTACCAGTAGTCTGCAATCTGCTATATGCAATGTTATTAGAACGGCCACCAAACGCACATGCACTGGGAGGCGATTGGAGATAGCGGTGGCCGCTTGACATCTGCTAGTGGTACTGCTCTAGGAACATATGACATGCCTGAGTCCATCGGCTCCGGGCAACAGGGTCCCTGCACGCCTCTGGGCAAGAAAGAGCTAGTACTGTTGTTCATGGGAGGAAATGCTGAAACGGGGGAATCTACCGACACCACGGGCGTGGGYTCRTTTACGGGCGAGACCCGTGGATGATTGTTCCTGTTCGAGCTCATGGTGAACCAGCTTCTCATACGCGCCGTTTCGGCCTCATCAGCTCGCTGATATGGATGATTCAAGCTAAGCGTTTGCTCGACACTGTTTTGAGACGATGTGGGCCGGAACATCACCATACGATCCTCCATGAATTGGACAAACTGGTCATGGAAAATTGCAGGCGCGGCCTTATGTGTGGGCTGGTATGGCTCAGCCGGCCGCGGCGGTTCGTGCGGGCCAGAACGGAGGCCTTCACATGGATTGGGCGATGCTTGGGTTTCCTTCAGTTCGAGAGAGTCCAGCTCTGTAGATATATGCTTGGAACGCACCGCTTTCGTCAAGTCCAGACTGACTGTGGGAAACAACGCAAGGGTGTAACTTCGAGACGGAATATACCGCGCAGGCCCAAATCCAGAGATAGACGTGCTTAGCGGCAACAGCGTGAAAAAGCCGCCGGTTTGACCAAATGGGACCCTGGTAGAATTCACATAGGTGCTCTGACTGGATGTCTTGTTCCTGCGGGCAGCAGCAGCAGCAGCGTCCACACTAGCTGGCTCGTCCGTGACGTAGTTGCCATTAAATCGCTTTCGCCGTGCGTCAAATTCCTGTAAAGACCGAAACGGGCTCGGATAAACCTCTGTCATTTCCCTTATCAGGRCATGYRCCTCATTTGTGGCTTCTTTTGTTAAGGTGTTCTGGTGCGACTCAGAACCTACAGCCTGRGGCTCAAAAACAGGCGAATTTATATCTGGAGCGGYCTCGCTTTCCTTGGTAGACAATGGCCTTGTTTCTCCCAGGCTGGCGTTGCCCGACGAATTAGTTTCTACGTTAGTGGTGTCCATATGGCCTTCAACAGGTGCTTTTTGCACCCAAAAACATGCAAACCATTAGCAGTGCGGAGATAGGCCCGGTCACGTGACGCGAAGACAGATCGATCATTCATCTATCCAGAGCAGCACATTTGAAAACGGCTTGACGAGTAAACTCAAGGCCAAGCAAGCTTTTTCGAATTGAAATGTGGGGTAGGCTCACTGGAAAAAAGTAGTCTGAATGCAGAATGCTGGGTCAACCGAGTCTCTGTATGGGTCTAGCGGAGCATAGCATGGACAACAATTGCCCAACAGCAATACTGATGCATAAAAGTTGCTCACGGACTCTTTCTGATTTCTCTTCTTTTCATTCATCATCAATGACTGTTCCAGTCAATGCGGCGAAAAAGCCCGGATCTACATGTTTGTGTGTCACACCAAAGGCATGTATTTTCTATATACGGACGATAACGAGACTCATTGAAGGCAGCCAAATGCAAGAACAAACAGCCATCAACATGATCCCGGGCTAAAAGCGATCAAGTGTCCGATTACTTGGATCTAGCCCGGACCTTCCGTCTCTTTCTCTTAAGTCTTCTAACTCTCTTCTTTCTCCACTTATTTCTCATAGTAGATAAATGTGATGGATAAAAGAAGTTCGGAAAAAAATCCGCGAGCTCTCGCGCTATATATGCGAGCGCTAGCGTGTCGAGGCGAAAAGACTTTAAGACGGCGTGACTGCTTTTTTTCCCGCACGTGACCTTCGCACGCCAAATCTCGGGCTCAGGTCCTAACGCACGCGACACGACTCTATATTACGTCACAGGTAGTGGTGTGTCAAACTCACTTTGAACCTGTTGATGTGTGAAAAATTACATTTGAGTTTATGGATTTTAATCAATGTTAGGTATACTATTTTGATAAATAGTGTTATCGAGGTAATTTTTCCACGGAAAGGGCACTTATTCTAGATATCTCATGGTACCAGGACTACTAGTATTGCTGCAGCCCTACTCACGCGTCGCGACACTTGATTACCCTGTTGAGTGCAAGCCAAACAAATCAATCGAGTCGTTTTTCAGCCAATACTCAATTTCGTGTGATTTTAAGATGGGCAATTTGGACTCTTCGAGGTCGTATCTGTTCATAACTATCAAATCTGTAATCTTAACTCAAAGTAAACCCGCGTTGAGGTGTTGCTATGCATTCTTCTATGTTGAAAGACTCTATTTTATGGTTCTAGTATACACGATCCTCGTCACTCTTTTTCCTCACGTACCTTCTTCAATCTCTCAGACTCTTGTTTAAATGCTCTGTACAAATCGTCCTTGATGCCGATGAGCCCTGTCGAGTCTACCAATTTGTCCACAGCATCGGAGTCTATAAGCATACGCTCGCCCGATTCAAGTCCCAGCTCAATTGAAGAGAACTGCGTATCCAACTCCGGCCTGTGTTTGAATGTTAAATGCGTTGAAGTGTCGTTATGACTTCCCTCGCTCTCGAGTAAATGACCCAAGTTTCTAGCCCCTCTCAACGCCTGGATATGGCAATATAATCTATAGGCCAAGTAGAAACCAGGCACATTGGGTGCAACTGGAACTAAGGCAACAGGTAGAGTGATGGGGATACCTATGGCGCAGAGCGCGGCCCACTTCCGATGGTACGGCACGAGATTCTTCTTGAACAGATGCATTTGCTCGAGAATCGTGTCTGGTGTTTGGCTTGAAGCATGATACACCGGAACCGGCTTTAATTGGTCTGGCGATACCTTGATTTCGTCGATTTTTGCCGTCAAGATCGCCCTTGGCGAGTCCTGAGACAGCTCAGTCAATTCACGCACCATCGCTTCTTTACTGGGAAAAGATCGTAGACAATTCTCGTTGTATGGAATCAGATTGAGCAATTTCAGCACCCAAACCACGATTTTCTTGTTGACACTCATATCTGAGGCCACCAATTTATGCCATGCCTTTGCCGCCAAGGATACAAGCTTAGTCTCTGCTTTTGCTAGCCACGGGACGGCGTCTAGCTGGTCCCTGCTCAAAAGCTTGGAATTATGGTGACAATATATAAATGAGCGTTTAGTGGTAATGGGGATGCTCAAGAGAAACACCGAGTCGAGGTCAAATTTCGGGCTAGTGTGCTGTTTCGCATCCTTATCATGTGTAGAGACAAATTCCTTCTTTTCGTTCGCTGCCTGGGTGAAACTGTGGGTTTTTTCCGTTTCCTGGTCATTTGCATTGGCCTCAACTTGGGCCAATCTGGAATATGAGAACTCACGGCTGATGCTTAGCGTAAGCGGATGAAACTGGGCATTTGAAAGCACAGATCTGGCGATAACCTCTTTGGGAAACACTCTATGCATGAATAAATAATTCATCTGGCCTGCTTTCGTGAAATCTACTGGATGGGCAAGATAGCAATAGATCGATAAATCATTGAATCGAAGCGTGTATGCAGGCAATGGCGATTATTGTCATGTGCGGGCGTTGGCTGCGGCGATACCATGCACGCGATAACGTGACTGGAATGGTCAAAGTATTAGAGTAGGCCAAAACGTGCTGACAGAGCGATATGTGCAAATTTTAACTTCATTCACGAAATTGGCGAGATTCTTCACACAAACAGTTCATCTACCAGCATGATATGACGACGGCAAATGATAAGTGTGCTATACTTGTGACTAGTTTCTGTCGATCTTGTTACTGCCCTATAGATCCACTCAGCCGTACATATCTCAATTTGTAAACACAATGAAAGAGAATAAACTACGTCTATCTGCTGAATCTCCTCACATTTGGCATCACTGGCCACGTTGATCTGCAATTTGGAAAAAGCTATTACAGATGGCTCATGTGCAGTACCAACCAAAATTGGAATGAGTATCTGCAGACAAAGGGCCGCTCCCGATCCAGCAGTACAGTATCAGATACTTGTAGAACCGCCAATTGATGCAGTTTCTTGAGTGACAAAATCGAGGAATTATATCTCGATCAGTGAACTGTAGCCTTTTCAATGGTTCACTGAAACAAAACTAATTCAATCCGTGGGGTCAAAACGGTCGGCCTCAATCGGCCAGTCAGTCCATATTAGAGGCTTGATGCGGCAGAATATCGGTTTGGCACAGCCACCAGCCACTAGCACACCCTAATAAAGGTCATGCAAAACCGTGGAGAAACGACTTTTTTACAAACTAGTAAGGCAAGCATCGAATAAAATCAGAACTTGAATTATTCCCCTGAAATTTTCATGACAAAAATTTCACTAAATTGTCCGACTTGCGTGTACTTTCATGGCGCTCTTTATGGGGCTGATCCCGAGCAAGCAGCAGTGCGTGGTGGGCGTGGTGGGCGTGCTGGCACACCGAAAAACCGCACGCTTAGTACGCAATACACCGGCGCCGCGGCCATTGCTTAATCCGGTCCTCCACAAACAAAGAGACAAAAGCCAGGACCATTCATACGCATAAGGCAAAGGCATTCACTGAGTCAGCATAGAGCAGAAGAGAAAAAGAGGATTCTCTTTGGAATAGCAACAAAATAAAGAACCGAGTCTAAAACATTCCTTTTCATCCCTATCCTTTTAGCACTATCCCACCCTGATATTACCCTTCTGTGGCCCGTATACGAACATACATCCACACACAATACATGTCTGAGGAAAAACTACATCGCGAGAGCCGTGGCAAGCCCACGATAGATCGGCACGGGCGCCTTGAGGCCGAGGACCCGTTTGCGCAAACACAGCTTCTGTCGTACTCGCTCTACCCGAAAACGGTGCCGAATTATGTCTTGGATAAGCTCTCGCTGGCACATTACAAGGAACAGCTTTTAAATAGTAACGTCAATACCGACCAAGCGGAGATCGCGCCTTCGGTCAAGGCGCATGCGCTGAAGGAAGATGAGGAGTTTGTGCTGTTCATGCATGACCCATTCATCAAGTCCTTGAATAACAACTGGGCCAATCTCTTGGTGGCCGTGAAACAGCCGACGGAAACGCCCACAGACACGGCGCTGCGGCACGAGTCGCTCCAGACCAATGCGGAGTGGGCAAAGCCATGGGGCGGCGATGAGCGGCTCCGCGCTGCATTATTAGGCACAACCGACCACACCATCAAAACCGACGACGAAAATGTTCCGTTTTACCGGCGGTTTCTCGGGAAAAAGCCGTTGGTCGCCGAAGACAGCCCGCGGCACCGCACCAAGGCGGGGTATTGGATGCTGGACGAGAAGCGAAAGGATTTGATGCCGACACTTTGGCGCATTTTTGTGCAGAATCCGTTCTTGCCCCTTTTGCTCCGTGTCACTATCCTCATGTTTTCCGCATGTGCGTTGGCGCTCGCCGTGCTGATCTACATCTACTCGCGGCGGAAGTACGATAATACCAGCATCGAACAGCAGCCCAGCACGATCTTTGCCATTGTTGTGCAAAGCTTTGCTATCGTATACATTGTGTACATTGCATATGATGAGTATTCAGGAAAGCCACTAGGACTTCGCAACCCTTTGGGCAAAATGAAACTCATCATGTTGGACCTACTCTTCATCATGTGCTCGCTGGCAAACATGTCGCTCACGTTCGACTCGCTTTATGACGAGAAATGGGTGTGCAAGCCGGAAAACGACGGCGGCAGCGGGCTCTACCCCACCGTGAACTTCTTGTGTCGGCGACAACGTGCGCTAGCGTCTTTTTTGCTCCTAGTTTTGGCGTTGTGGGTCTTGACGTTCACAATCTCCATCATCAGGGTTGTTGATAGGGTCAGCGTCGGGCCACGGGCAGACTAGATTTGAAGACTGAGTAGAAGCCGTGGTGGCATAGAAATACAGAGAGTGTGAATTGGACGAAATTACAGATCAGTCTATGCTGCATATCCACTACTTGTTCTTTCGTGAATCGACGAATGTGAAATTCATAAAATAAGAAGAAAATTACTCATTTTACGCGAACCACCCAATCAGAGAAGCCGAAAGAGGCGTTTTTGAAGCAGATCCGCTCGCGTAAAGTGCATCCCAGCTCGAGATCGGTGAGAGAAAGGTGGTTGTTACATGGTGCCGTACAAGACCCGCTCGAAATTCCCCGCTTACATCTGGAAGCTGTGGCAACATGGCTTGAGCGATGATGAATTTGATGTCTTCTACAAAGAGGGCCAAGCCCAGTGGGCGTTTAGAAACCCGAAACCCCGGGTTTATTCACGAGTTGTTCAATGACCATACGAGTTACGCCGCAGTGAAGCACTTTTACAACTGTATGCCTGGATTCATCGAGGCATATGAGGCATTGCCCGAAGTTTTTCTCAAAAAGGATTTTTTTTCTCGGAAATGCATCAGGATGTGGGTGAGCCGAAGACTGAGATGGTCTAATACATGGTATCATATATATGCATCATATTGGTCACGAGCAATCCCGTGCTTCCTATGTTACAAAACTAGCATCAATCTATTTTCATCTAAGCCAATTTATTTGATAGTAATCTTTACAACACGCCTTATTGCTGATCTATCAAAAGATAATCAGCCCTAATCATCATACCCTCACAACCATGTGCGCTCTTCCTAGAGATAAAGTACTGACTGGCCTCACACTCAAACGCTAAGAAACGAAGGAAAAAAGCGCAAGAAAACGTAGCATTGCACTCGGCACTGCTCAAAAACTTCGATTTGGTTCTCTTGTTTCAACGGCCACTCTAACGAAACAATAAACTCTATTATTCCAAACAATGTATTTTTCCCGGGGGGACTGCATACAAGCACGGCGATCCACAACCACCACCACCACCGCTCGCTCGCTCGCGGGCCTCAGCACCAAAAGCGTTTCGGGGACACGAGTTGCGGACGCACGGATTTCACACTAAACGCCACAAATCAACAGCGCTTAAGGCTATTGCGTGAATTAAGGCATATTCAGGAATTGCAGATTCTATTTCTTCATTAATATCCTCTTCCCATATCCATCTAGCGGATTTTCGGCGCCACTGACTCCAGCCGTACCCGCCCCACATAATAAGAGCATTAGAAATACTATACTGCAGCCATAACCGCCACAAGAATCGTCTGACATTACTGGACGGCATATTTGTGGACGAACGTACGGCAAAAGGCTCTAAATCTACCTCATTCGAGACCAAACTAAGCGCTGTTTGAACCCTTCTGGCTCCTTCAATCGCCATTGAAATCCTCAGCTCATCAAATCACATAACCACCTTTTTCTAGTACCAGAATGTCAGCGCCTCAAACACTCCCTATCGCTGGGGACTTGGAGGCCACGTGGAACTTCATTGAGCCTGGGCTCGAGTTTATTTTGGGCGCTCAGGGTGACCAGGGCGTGACGCTGAAAATGTACATGAACTGCTATACCGCCGTGTACAATTACTGCACGAACAAGTCACGCAGCAGCAACCCGCTGGGCGCAGCGGCTACGAGCACGCGTGGTGCCGCCGAGAAAACAACGTACTCGCTCACGGGCGCCGAAATATACTACAAGTTGGAGGAGTACTTGGTGAACTTCATCCGTGGCTTACGCGCGGAGCCCGGAGAGCTGTTTCTAGAGTTCTACGTGCGCAAATGGAAGCGGTTCACAATTGGCGCGGGGTATATGAACAACGTGTTCGATTATATGAACCGGTACTGGGTGCAGAAAGAACGCAGCGACGGCAGGAGAGACGTTTTCGACGTGAATACGTTGGCGTTGCTTCAGTGGAAACAACACATGTTCGACACGAACGTGGAGCGGATCCGCAGCGAGATTTTTGCCTTGATCGAGCGCCAGCGCAACAACGAGATTGTCGATACTAATGTTTTGTCGGTGGCGGTGAAACTGATGGTGTTCTTGGGCATCGACGTCAATGACTTGAAGAAACCGAACATGGTGGTGTACGCCACGTGCTTCGAGACTTTCTTCCTCGAGAAAACTATCGAATATTACCGCCTGGAGAGCGCGCAGTTCTTGCTGCACAACAGCGTGGTAGACTACATGGTGAAATGCGAGTCTCGCTTGGCAGAGGAAATCTCACGCTCGAACAACTACTTGGAAGACAGGAGCAAGCGTGCGTTGCTAGAAACGTTGCATACGGT
>LPNK01000130.1:0-180401 GCA_002894445.1 Metschnikowia sp. AWRI3582 | reverse complement strand
TTTTTTTTTTTCAATTCATTCTGTTTTCATTTTTCTTCGCACGAGATTTGAAGAAATCAAACATTGAGCCATTCGTGTTCCGCAATGTCAGTGATGGTTGGTCGCATTTTGATGTCYCGAACCAAAATTCGCTCGATTAGGTCCATCAGGCTCTCGCTCACAATAAACGGCACACGCAACTCGCCCTCCATGATGTCATCAACATTATAAAAGGGGTTTTCCTTGTAGAGCATGATGTACAAAAGGATCCCAAGGGCCCATATATCCTGCGGTTTGCCATCGTATTTCTCGCCTCGAAGCACCTCTGGAGAAGCATAGTCTACTGTGCCCACAAAKACATCAAATGGGCCCAGCTTCACATACCCCGCGCTACCGAAATCAATGAGTTTCACGACTCCGACTTCGTTCACGATGATGTTCTCGTCCTTGATGTCTCTGTGAATAATGCCTTGTTTGTGCAAATAGTAGATGGCCGAAACCACTTGCTTGAAAATAAGCTGGCACTGCAACTCGCTCATATCACTCTTCACCTCGATGTAATCAAACAAATCAATAGCAGGCGGATTTCCAAATACTGGGGTCTCCAAATAATAGTAGTCCGGATCCTCAAAATAGTCAATGATGCGCATAATGTTGGGGTGGGGGTCATGGTTAAGTGTCGCCATCACCTGTATTTCCGAAGGTATTGTTCCAAGCTGACGGTCTCTCACCCAAGTGTCCACCAAGATTCTTTGCTTGTCAATACATTTGATGATGATTCTGTAAGCTGGATCGTCCTTGTGCTCCGCTAACACAACCTTGCCATATGCACCTTCACCCATTTTCTTCAAGATGTTAAATTCACTGTACTTCTTCGTCCTCTTCCGCTCGCCGATCTGAGATGGCCAGAACTTGGATTTGCTTTTTCTTTCCTCGAGCTCCTGGTTCTCGATTGCCAAGATTTCTGCTTCCGTGTAATTTGTGTAAAAGTGCTCCTTTTCGTTKTCTGATGCACTCGTTTCTACTGAACTAGGTCGAGTCGACGCCTTTCCAATGTCGCTCGCGGCAAGAGTACCTTCCGAAATCGAGATCGACCTTAGTGACCCGTACTTTTCAGAGTTCAGGTCTCTTTTCAGAGTTGCGTCACTGATATAAGTGACAGGAACAGCGAAAGTTGTCGCTCGTTTGGGCCGTCTAGTGCTGCTGTGACGGCTCACATCAGAACTGCTTGAGCCAAGCTCGAGAATGTCCGCCTCATTCTCGGGAAACAATTTCATTTGTGAGGGAAGATCAACCCGACTTGTACCTCCCTTTTGCCTAAGAGGCAGAGGCGCTTCGTCCAACCCACCGACACTTAAYTTCTGCAACTGTTTGTGAATACTCTTGTTGCTGTGACGAGAATATGTGACCCACAAAACAAACACGTCCTTTCTCACTACTCGTAATTGTATATCAACAAACATGATTTTGCCGTCCCGATGCAAGCCCTGAATTCCTCTCGAGTTTAAAAAGGCCTGTTCTGCGGACTTGTTGGGCGACAGCCTCAGTCGCAAGATCGCGTCATATTTTCTGAAGAAATGCTCGGGTAGAACCAACCCGGGAACAATTTGGAACGACGAATCTTGATCTTCCAATCCATTTTGTAGAATTTTGGAAAAGTCTGGAATGACCCTGTCTATACTGTGGTCCAAGACATCGTCGTAGGCAATGCCAAAAAGATTTTTGGCGATGGCCTTGTTACATGAAAGAACTTTCAAATCTGAAGAATCCACGACAAACATACCTGCAATATAAGGCATGGAGTGGACTTTAAGCTTGAGCTCAAATTTACTATCATCCTTCTCCATGGGATATGAGGTTAATGCACAGGGTATGTTGTCTTCTCCGTTCAATTGAAGAGTGTAGTAACGACGGTGGTTGAGCATTTTGCTATCTTCCCAGTCGTAGTTAGAGTCATCTCCATGCTTCACAGCCAGCATTTTCAAATCTTTGTCCAAGCTGTCAGAGATTGTTCGGAGGTCTTTTATGCCGTTTGTGTCGGACCTTTTGATCAAGCTGCCGGCTACCACATCCAAGGCCGTCACAGTATACGGCTGTTGGGTGTATAGTTCGACATCACACAGAATCAGAATATCAAATGCGTCGCATGAAATTTGCTCAAACATACAAATGATCATATCGCCCTTTTTCTGAGCCCAGATTGATGTCCAGGCAAAGTCACCCTCCGAATGCCTTGTGATAGCGATGATCTCACCGGCAAAAATGATTTGTTTCTTTTGTCTCTGATGCCTGTCGAGATTTCCAATTACCTTTGTCATTCTTTCAGTGACAAAGTTTCTGAATTGTGGGGCTATGAGGTCGATCAATGTGACATTCTTTATCATACTTTTCAGTACCCCAAACATCAAGCAAGCCAAATCATTAGCTGCTCTGAACCCCCATGGAAACTCGGCCTCCACTGTGATGATAGACTGTGGCGATGAATGCTTTCCAGCAGAAATCGAGTGAAATGGCCGATTTCCTGGAGGCACCAGCTGAACAGAATTTGAGCTTATACTTTGAGACGCGAGCATATTAAGTGCTGTCATGGAGGAGTGTGAGGCTGCCGGGGTTTCAGAGGCACAGGCTGAAGTCGGCATGGGTGCACCCCAAAGAGGCGTGGCCATGCTCGCCGTCTCCACAAAAGGGGACGCAAGAGCAAACAAAAGCTTGGTTTTTAGGATGTTCTGCTTCTTCTTGCTATCCAGAGACCCAGAGGAAAGCGATAGGTCATGCAAAGTCGCTGCTATTTCACTCTTCGACGATAAAAGACTGGCGTCTTGCTCTATGAGCTCAATGATATCTTTGAGGTCATCGGTAAAGTCCGTATCAACCGTTTCATCTTCGTCTTTCCGAATTAATGGCCTTTCAAGCCGAGTTTCGCCGCTGAGCGACGATGTCTCTGATTGCGTACGTGAACGAACTGCGCTTTCCGCTCGCCCGAGCTTTGGTCGAAAAAGTGCACTCAAAGCCGCCGAGGAAGCAGTCGAACTTAGTTTGAATCTGTCTTTTGAAGACGAGCTACTAACTTCRGTGCGCAGTTGCAGTTTAAACATGGGCGGTCGGGCAATTTGCGCCATTCGTGACTTATTTCCCTGTGTGTGTGATGCGACGATCGGAGAGGGCGGGGCCGAGGTATCCTCATCACTATTGTTCGGTTCATCTTTTGATCTCAAGAACTTGAGCCAGTCAGGACGCTCGTTGAGAATTTCTAGCGATCTCTTCAACACATTGAGCCTAAGAGCCAAGGAGTTTGGGGATAGGTGAGCATATGAATACGCGTGTGAGTTCTCAACAGGAAACAACAATATATCCTCCAAATTTGTGGTTTCCGATGACCTAGATGAGACTTTCGAGACGGTGGCGGACGTCGACAAGGTGCTGCTTTGGTCGATCGACGACAGTCTCCGGCCCATATGATCGTGGTGCGTCTCTTCGTCTTCGGCAAAATAGAATGGCTTCTTTAGGCCCAGTGAGCCTGTCATATTGATGATGCGACTTCGTCAGTGGTATGTCAAGAATAACGATCAACAATAACCCTATTTGAACGTTTTATGGCCCAAACGCGAGATCTTCGTCGTGCAAGTTCCCGATGACGTTGTGTGTAGGTAGCGGAAAAAAAGCCCGTGGAACAGTTCCTTGATGCGATTCGTCCATATATGTCTCGCTCGGAATTATAGCCTGCTGCTGCTGCTTCGCCCTAGATGTTTATAGAATATCTGCTATTGCTCAAGCAGTTGCTGAAAACAGAATAGTCTGGGACCGAGACCCTTCTTGGAAACAGAAGGCTGAAGATCAACAGCGAGGAGGCCTGCAGGACTGGGCCGTTTCGGGTAATATATGTGTCCCCGCATGCACAACCATGTTCTTTGTAAGCAGCTGCGGCGTTGTTTCCCGGTAGCCGTCTATGACACACCAGTAAAGGCAAATACTGTCTAGCGGTAAATCTGCAACTTCATTTGAAGAGAGAGTATTGTGGTTAATGAGAAGCATTGCCGTCTAAGGAAAAAATGTTTCCCAACAGGTGGACGCAGATAACTATGTGAAGGTACACATAAAACTGTAAGGGTCACGCAAAAAATAGCGTGCGGCGATATTACCTGGCCTGGAATGATTTCGTGTTGATGTTTCAGAACCCATTGTTGTTTAGACGAGAAACAACGGTTTGAAACTTTCGAACCACGGTGCGGAATTGATGGCGTACAGCCAACCATTATATCATGGAAGGAGGGCCGCCGCCGGGAGAGCAGCGCGAATACGGCTGTATTTATAGGGCGCCTGAATGTGCGATAATATTGGTCATGCAAGCTAGGAAAAAAGATTTTTTGCAGCTCTTTTACAACGACTATAAAAAAGAAGATTTTTCCTCAGTTTCTCGAAAATTTTGGGCAACTTTCCCCACAGTCTGTACACAAACTTAAGCTTTTCTCGTCGTCGTAAGTAGCGGCCAGGGCTTCCAATATCACACGCGCTGTACGGCACGCGTTTGCAGGAAAATGACGTAGGTATCAAACGGCTATGATAATCAGCCTACACGATGCTGCAGAAACACATCAAGGACCTGAAAGAAAAAATGGTAAGAATGCATAGCTCGGAGCAGCCAAATGAAAAAATTTCGATTTTTTTTAGCATCGCCAAAAAAGCTTTTCGAAACTGAATCTACGAGAATTGATTATACGGGCGCGGAAATCTATTGGTCTGCAAGCGCCTAGAGCCTAAATTCTTGCACGCTATCGTCTAGATCAGTGATGGCATCGATACTGTTCACGTTCCTGTTGGGCACAAATGACCCCACAACTGGAGTATCGCCCAACCCGTAGATGACGGCCGGGGTCATTTGCTGGCCCCCAATTCCAGGCAGGATCCCGAGGGCCAGGTTCGGCGTACCAATTGCCAGCGTTTCATATGTGGGCGGGCTCAATGCCCTTACATCATCGTACGTTGGTGGCACCTCATCATCCCAGGCAATGCCAAGCCCGGATCTTTCCGTCATGACAACCTTGAATTGCATTCGCAACACACGCGCTGCGCCTGTAGGCACACCCACCAGGTTCGAGGTGGATGTGACAGATGTGGTTGATGTCACGGGCGAAAGACCATTATTCCCCAGATGGGAGTGTTTTGAGTGCTGGACGATTTCTTCGGCAACAATCACTTCTATCACCAACACGTGCCCTACATAGATTCCAAGCACAGGATCGTTGATGTCACATGAAATATTGGCGTCGTTTCGAAGCCCCTCATGCGTCTCGTCAGGGGGCGTTTCTTCCGACAGAGCCTTTATTTTGTGCCGTTTGATACCGCTGGAACACTCAAGGGCAGATATCTCCGCCACGAGCTCAATGCTGCCGTCGCCCGAGAAATCCGATTTCCAGCCCGACTTTATATCGCCATGAGCCACGACCCGAAGCTCATCAAGAAAGAGTGACTCATCTGTGCGTCCGGATTCATTTCCACTTTCCGCTGGCTGATCATTCCCGTTGCTCCGAATGGAAGATAGACCCGTGGAGGGAGCAGGAGATGCCTGGCCTTGCGCTGGAGACTCATTTGCTCTCGCTGTTGCATCACCAAAGTCTTCCTCGAAATGTACAACCTCATCCACAACTCTATTTGTGGGAATTTCTTCCTCAGGCTCGACGATGTCATGGTTACCAGCAGGCACCTCGCTTAGATTTGCCGCATCCATGGCGGCAGCCTGAATAGCGCCTTGGGGGTTAGACGGGTGGGGGCTGACAAACATCAGCGTTTGGATAGTCAGATGATGCATTCCGTTACTTTTGCTGGGTCCATCGCCGCTATTGGAACCACTTGGTGGGTGGTTTGGGCTCGCGCCAGCTCGCAACATTTTGGCAAGTTGTGCCTTGCGCTGCAGTTCTTCGATCGACTTGATCTTGTGTGCATGATCCTCACAAGCGTACGCAGCAATTTGGGTGTGTTCCTCAAGCTTCCACAGCAACTTTCGCATCCTCCACCGTCTATCTTGTTTCGAATTGACCACATGCCCCATACGGAGCTCAATGGGAAATGTGGACTTCGGGTACATGACTCCAGGGAGCACAGCGCTAGCAGTCACTTCGGTGGGCGGGAAAACACGAAGCGAGTTTCTGTCTGGTCCTCGGAGGATCGAGCGCAGGACATTTACAGGGAGCGTCACAGTGACCTTCTTGTTTCCGCACTTAGCGACGGCGACAAGGTCATACTTGATGTAAGAGTACGAATGGGCGCTGCCTAATTTGGAAGATGCAGCAATTGAGCCAGGAAGCAAATGCGAGAACGGGTAGGCATGAGAGCCATCCGGGAATAGGGCACGCTGCAGTAAAACATCCCACTGGGCCAAAACACTTTTCCGCGTGGCACACCGCTTGCACGAGCTGACCAGGTTGGATGAGACAATGAAAGGTTTGGTATAGTGCACTGTTTGAACAAGCAGCAATATGACAGACTCAACCTCGACGCTCACGTCCAGTGAGGTGCACGGTGACAATAAATGACCGTCGCCATTGGAGAACTCGGAACCAATCGACGTTGCGGAGGCCTGCGGGTGTAACCCACTCGCAGATGTCAGCGGATGTAGGCCGCTGGCAGAGGCTTGTGGTGTTAAAGTGTTGAGAGCAACTGATTTTGGCTTCTGAGAGTTGACTTCTAGCGTGAGCACGCCGGAAATGAGAGATCCAGTTGACTCGTGTGCGTGGCCATACAATACCACCGGTGGTGACTCTAAATTGATGTGTAGCGAGATTGGCGGCGAAGACTTCTTTTGGCCATTACTCTGGTGGAACGCCAGTGATGATTTGGAGCGGGGTCTGGGGCTCTTTTCGGAGTGATGAAAGACTCTTGATAAAAGCGACATTGCAGGCGGAGATATGCGGGAGAGTGAACGGAGCTTTTATTTGGCTTGACAAAATTCAAAAGGTGAAGCAAGTGGTGTTGCGGTGATCGAGGAGTAAACAAATAATTATTGTTGCAGACAGGCTTTCTTGATTCGGTCTGATGGGGCAGATGAGCGACGGTGCGATGGGTTTATTATAATCGACCATACAATGCGGCGCCTTTTTTGGGTGGGGTGTCAACCGGCGCGCCGTCTTTATCCTCGAGACTGCGGACAAGGTGCACTATGAGCAGAGGCGCTTGGGACAAATCTTTGATGTGTGAAACAAATGCACACCGACTTAAAAAACATTCAAACGGGGCAATGCTAGCTGGCTTCTACTGATTATCACAATTTTTTTTTCTCGGCCGGAATCGGCCGAACAATGCCAGTTTCCGTAATCTGCGGGGTTGAGCAGCCCTATCCTAATCTTCATGTCGCACAGGGCAAACGGCGGGGAAAAATAGCCACAGTTGTTGTGCGTGGCTCAGGACTAGCTATGGATGCGTACAGAAACCAGACAACAGCAAACCTAATATGAATCACAAAAAATAGTTAGCTTCGGTACCACGATATTATCGAAACTAGCATTTCTTGAGAAAATATCTATCTGTGCAAAGGTGTGTTTGATGATGTCATCAACGGAACGCCGGCCGCGTTTCGCAGCACGCCAAGAGTTTCGGAGAACGCCGAGCTGCAATTACAGACACTCAGCTCACCGAAATTTGCGCCCAACAACACCACAACAAACCTTTTGCTGCTTGATTTTAAGCTCGTGGAAGTGTGTGCAGGCATGATGACTCAGCTTAATGGAATTTGAATCCAGATTCATTCAGGCCCTTTGAAGAAAGAATCCATTATTTCCCATTGCCTACCTTGATTCGATATATTGAGTCGGGAGAGTTGAAGTATGGGATGTATTAAAGTTGAGTGTGATACAATTACACTTATCGAGACCAAACTAAAATTTTGACGTGTATCAGCGCGTGTGTCAAAATGTTGATTGTCAAATAATCAAATTCTTGGCCAAAGAATTGGGCAGGCACACTTTAATTATTTTTCATCATCTGCACACGGGACTCGGGAGCACCTTTTTCTCAGCAGCGCGCTTCGACTGTGATTGCCTCTTCCCGGTACCGGCGGAATCGGATGGACGGCTCGAGCTAGAACGATGAGAGAGGCAAATTTGAAGGAAAATAAGGGAAGCACAAATTTCAGGGATATAAAAAAATCGTCTTACTCATACAACTCACAATTCTTGTGAAGACCAAAAAATTCAACAAAAAATAGTGGCTTTCAAGTTTCTGGCATCCTCGTCTTTATTTTATTGTGAAGAACGTGACTCGCGTCGCGGACGCGCACTCATCGTCACCGGCTCAAACAAAATCACCAACTTTCCACCAAACAAAATGTCAAGGCAACATATCGTGCTTGATAACGGCGCCTACCTGATAAAAGCTGGGTATACTACACAAGATAATCCGCTAATCGTGGAGAATGTTCTCGCAAAAGCACGTGATGGCGTGATATACATTGGCAACGATTATAAGGCACATGCAAATCTCTACTCGGGCATCAATTTCAAGCGGCCCCATGATCAGGGTCATTTGACATCTTGGGAAACGCAAAAACCAGTTTGGGACTATACGTTTGACCGGCTTCTGCCGAAAAAGGCGTTTGACCCGCTGGAATTTCACCTCACACTCACAGAACAGCCATTCCAGCTACCGCAGCTCTCAATGAACACGGATCTCATAGTGTTCGAGGAATACGGCTTCAGCGAATACTACCGCTGTGCAGCGCTGCTGCTTGTACCCTGGGCCATGTCGGATCAGGCGGCCGATTTCTCATTGGTGATTGACTGCGGCTATAATGCCACACATGTCACGCCGATTCTATACCAGCGTGTATACTGGAAGGGCGTCCGAAAACTACCTTTTGGAGGGCGGCATCTCAATGGGCTTTTGCGCGAAATGATCACGTTTCGCCATTACGACGTGGCGGACGAGCCCGTGCTCATAAACACCGTGAAAGAACGCACGATGTACGTGGCGCCCGATTTCGAGCAGGCTTTGAAAAACAAAGTAAGCGCAAAATGCGAGTTTGTGCTCCCTGACTTCAAAAACACAATCACAGGCTATGTCCGTGAGGAGGGACAGAAACTACCGCCCGACGCTCAGTCGATCCAGCTATACGACGAGAGATTCACCGTTCCGGAACTGTACTTCCACCCGGAAATCATGTTGGACAACAACTCCCACTCGAAAAACACCATTATCCAAAATGCCAGTTTCAAAAACATCACCGACTTGGTGGTGGAGTCTATCATGGCGTGTCCGGAGGTCGTGCGTCCGATTCTCCTGGCCAACATCAGTATAGTTGGTGGCGCGGCAAACTTGACGAACTTCGAGGACAGGCTCACCGCAGAATTGAAGCGTGAATTACCCACAAATTGGAAGGTGAAGGTCTTGCCACAGAAACAAGCATTGGACGAGGTGGCATGGCATGGCGGGTGTACTTTGGCGAAAAGCGACGTCATGAACGAGATCAAAATCACGAAGCAGGAATACTTTGAGCATGGTGCGAATTGGTGTCAGAAACAGTTTGGGTTCAGAAACTTTGCCGAATAAACACCAAAAGCTTGAACTGCTTAGTGTTACAGTACACTAACGAAAGCATGACTTTGCATCAGGCAGTGAAGCAAGTGTGACTACACACAAGTCAAGAAAAAAATTGTTTTGAGCGAAATAACATTGCAAGCAAAATTGCTTGTCCCGCTTATCAATTTTTTTTATCGGAAGAGAATATGGATACGACTGGCACCAATATTGCCCTCGAACTCATGCTTCTGAGAAATGTTCAGTCAACTTTAGCAAGGCGTGGTTAGAAAAAGCCACTCGAGACAAGCATCGCGTACTACATGGTAAGAGCCAACTCATCGAATCGTATATAAGCATATGAGCACCACCAAGGCATCCATCAGACTCAACCGAGGCAGTCAGGAAAAGACTGATTTGAGTCTATTTAATGGATTTGTATCAAGTGGTTGAATGTCAAGTATCGGCTGAACATCAACCAGCCGTAACGAAACCACACCATTTGTGAGTAATGTCCGTATGCCATTGCCGCATACGACACGCTCAACATGTTAAGGTCCGAATAAAACTTGACCAGCGATAAACTGCGCCCACTATAAGTATTGAAGAAACTCACGTTGATGTTGATCTTCAATGTGTTGAGGAAAAACCGCGACACAATATCCACGAGCAACTCCACATTGGTCAAAAGCGTGAACGAATACTTCTCCCAAAAATTTAAGCTTTTCAACACATAGAGCCGCAGCGGCAGTTTGACGTACGTTCTGAAGTATTCTCTGCAGCCATAATAGAGCGAAATGTGATTGGGGTGGCTGGAAACACCGAATTCGTCAAAGGTTATGAGCACCACGTTTGAATCTTTCGACTGATCAATCTGGGTGTGTAAAGACTCCGCTACATCTGCAGCGTGCCACTGAATATCCATTCCGTCTTTGTACTTATCCATGACAACAACATTCTGCGGTTCAAGGCCCACTATACGGGCCGAATTGCGTAATTCCTGGGCCCTTATATCGCCAAAAGAGGCATCCGCAGCGTCGCCTTTGGAAAAGCATATAAGTTTCACATTATTGTTATGTTTTGGCTTTGCTAACTCCACAAGAGATGGCAGAAAGAACATCACTTCATCGTCAGGGTGGCCAATGACAAAGTAAACGGTGGAATTGCGAATTGGTGGCGGCGCCGGTGAGGTGAGTGAATTGTATGGGTATATCAGATGAGTGAAGTTCAAGTCTCGAATTTGGGGCTCTGAAAACCGCAGAAGTACCTGAGGAATCGCCGTCGAGAGCACGATCCAGAGCGCTAGAGACGTGAGGAAGAGTCTGGTGAGAAATCTTGGGACACGTAGAAACATGCTGCGGTAGATTTATTATTTTGGTCAATGATTTCGTGGAATGAATAGTCGTCTCTGATCTGGCAACTATGGAAGGTGAGGAATGAATAATTTGGGTCGATTCAAATTTTGTTGGAGTTGACAAAAATCCTAAAAATCTTATTATTGGCAGATCAATTGCACAATCAAGCTGGTTTTTTCGTTGATGGTCTCAAATTGAAAATAATAGTCAAAAATTCAAGTGCTTATTAAACTCGGCAACTCACTCACTGCGACGTTTGGGCCGAGCTGGAGCTGGAGCTGGAGCTGCAGGGCCACGTTGCCGGTTCTCGAAGAACGTTATTGTTGTGTTGGCCCCGAGTGTGCAGGACCTTTCTATAGACAAGAGTATGGCAATAGCGATGTTTTGACATGTTGATGAGATATTTCAGCTTGGAAAGCCGATTTTCGTATCTGACATATTATTCAAACTAAGCGAGACCTAAAGTCTATTTGTGAGTGTATTTTAAGAGTATACTTTAATTTGAAACTTAGAGGCCCCCATCTTATTTTGTCGTTTTGGGCCCACCCAACGCGGCGTGCGCATCACGGCCCAGGGCATCGTTCCGGCCCAACACAGGCATATTTTGGCACAGTTCTGCACTGCGCTATCAATCTTCGCGCCACGCGCTTTGTTGATTGGAGCCAGCAATTATTGCCATAAACGGATTCTGGTTTTTTGTTTACCTTTTTTTTGTCTTTTTCACTTGTCTTCCTTTCTGATCTTTTGCCTTGCTGTAATTCTTGGTAACAACCGGGCTGATGCCGGTGCGTGTGACGGGTGAACCTCAAAAGAAAAAGACCATGCTTCATATCATTCCTGTCACTAATTAAGCCAAAGCTTTTCTTTAGGCTGCAACCTCGGAAATAAAGTTTACGCGTCAAAATCGTAGCTGCGAAACGAGGCTCGGTTTTTCCTCTTCAATGGCGGTATTGAGGCATACAAAGTTTCTTGGAAAATACTCGAAACATTTAGCACATCAAGTCCGGCTTGGACAGAACAAAAACAGAATCTGCCAGGTGAGATAGATTGAATTCGAAAGGCTTGGTTTTCAAAAAGCCAATTTTTCTTTTCTACTTAGTTGCACCTCCGCGGGTTGGCCTATAGTAAGGGTTTATATCTGCATTCAATGAGTCCTCATTAAGGTATGTAGGCTGTCTCTTGCTTAATTCCTCTGAGTTCTCAACTAACTGGTATACACTGATACAGGGGAAATGGCTCGAGAAACAATTGAAAGTATTTCGCTCAAAAGAAATAACTATTTGTGTTGATCAATTCAGTGGCATATTCCGTTTGGGCTTACTTGTTGGCGATTGGATAACTGGCGAGAACTTGTGCAGGGAACCCACGCTCGAATCGTTTTTTTTTTTAATTTATATCTTGCTTCAGCGTTCTTTTCTTCTCTCTTAAGGAGCAAGAGGCGATACTTCGAGCCTATGATAGAATACAGCTAGTAAACCGGAAACCCATTGAGCAAATCAGTCTGTTATCCAGCGTTTCGTATTGTCAGAAATCTGTATCTCATCATGAGAACAGTACACGCGACGAAGTACATTTTTGCACCCAAATTTGTTGGTCACGTGGTTCCGTAAGGCCTCACAACCAAGTATAAAGTATAAAACGATATGCTTTGGGAAAGCAGCAACAAGAAAATAGTATGAGTGGGGCATGATTTGATTGGAGACTCAACGCCATTGGAAAATCTCGCAACCAGTCCCAAAGTGGGTTGGGATCGACATTACATAGTTGATCTTTCACAAATGCAGATCCAGTCGAAATATGCTGACGTTTTCCATTTTTGACACGAAGTAACGCGTGCCGCAAATGGCGAAAATCTCATTTAAGCGCATGACTGTAGAGCGGTCTCGCTGGTAAGCCTATTGTTTGCCAATTCCAGGTATCTGCGAGCTCATTGTTCGCGTTGCAAAGGCCTCAATTGCTGCGCCAACAATAAATGGTCCACCTTCCTCTTTAGACGAGGCTCTTCCGAGTATAATTCCATTTCATTATCAGGAAAAGCTTGGCAAGTCGCACTTTTCAGCGGAAGCGTTATGCGCTACTCGAATTGCGCTCAAATTACCCACTCTCTCTTCAACAATGTCAGTGCCCAAACGAAAAAAGTACTTTGTGAACCTCATGACAATGCGAGTCTCATGTTCATTGTCCGCTGCCCAAAGAGTAACACCTCTACAATTGTTTCCGGTTTTCATCCTATATAAGTCGGCCCGCATTTCCCAGTCTTGTTTCTTTTTTGATGATCAAGCCTCGGACTTGAAGAATCATCTCGGCTACTGATCAAGTGAATCCTGGAACAAAGATAAGAACACCAAAAATGGAAGACGTGTCCGAAAGCCATGTGTCCATGAAAGGGGTGGACTCCGAATCAGCCGCCGAGCCTCCGTTCGTGATTGGCCCTAAACCAGACTTACTCGTCACAACAGATGACGCCCTTAACATGAAATTGTTTCTTGTGAACAACGCCCTTGATGAAATCGGTTTCACTTGGTACCATGCCAAAATCGCCGTAAGTGCCGGTTTGGGTTTAGCCGCTGATGGCTTACTTGAGGCTGTGCACAACGGCGTTCGCAAAATTGTTGGCCGCCAATTTCAGGTACCGTTCCCTGTGTCAACTCAGGTCTTTTATGCAGGTGCGGTGCTAGGTGCAATGTTTTGGGGTTTCGGCGCCGACCTTATCGGCCGCAAATTTGCCTTCAAAGTGACGTTGTTGCTTGCCGCTTTTTTCGCCGTACTCACTGGGTGCATGGGCTCTTATGCAACATATTGTGTTTTTGCCGCGCTAAGTGCGTTCAGCGCCGGCGGCAATTTGATGAATGACCTCACAACATTTCTCGAGATTTTGCCCTCGAAGCGCGTCTGGCTCACGACATTAATGATGACTTGGTGGTGTGCCGGGCGTTTAATCGGTGCTGTAACGTCAGCGATATTTGTTGGGGAATGGTCGTGTCCCGCTAATGAGCCCTGCGTGTCGTCCAACAACCGCGCATGGAGGTACAACTGGTTTATATGCGGCGCGCTTTTGTTCGTGTGGGCAATAGTTCGAGTCTGCATTAAAGTTCACGAGACCCCCAAGTTTCTAGTTTCCAACGGTAGAGATGACGAAGCCATATCGGTCTTGCATGCTATTGCAGCAAAATACGGCCGTATCTGCACACTAACGCAGGTGGAGCTTGAGGCGTGTGGAGAAGTGACAAATTCCAATATAAATCAAGAATACTCAGGCATGAGATTGATGAGATCGTCGCTCTCTTACCACAAGATTTTGATGCTGACGAAAAAAGTCAAGTATCTGACAATGCTTGTGAATTTGCTGTGGACCATGGCAGGCGTCACATATAACATATTTCCTCATGCCTTGATCATGTACACTAACGTCCACAGGCTAGACAGCTCGGGTTGGCTCAATATTCCGCTTGCCAACTGGGCCTGGGGCCTGACCGCAGGACTTTTTGGTCCGGTTCTCGCCGCGTGTTTAGTCAGATTTACCAAATTGGGCCTCAAAGGGACTATGGCCGTAGGTGCCTTGGCGTCAATGGCATTTTTGTTTGGCTTTTCGGCTGTCACCACGCAGGTACAGGATGGCGGGCTCAAGTCCGGGACTTGCTTCTTCTTATATGTCTACCTTGCCTGTCTAGTGGCATACACGGTGCAAGTTTTTCCTGCAATTGCCAGGGCCACCGGCAGCGCCATGTGCATTGTGTCGATGAAAATGGGCGGCATCATCTCGCCCGTGATCTTCTGGTATGGCACAGAAGCACCGCCGTCGACGCCTTTTTGGTTGTGCGGCGCTGTGATGTCGTTCTTGGCATTGGTGTCCATGTTTTTGCGCTTTGAGCCAAGCCACCACCGTTCTGTCTAGACAAGCTGAGTTTTAGTGGACAGCAGTATCTCTAGGCCCGTATTCAATCAATTTTCTTCAGCCGTCTATGTAGAAAAACAAGAGACAACGTGAAGTTGTGTGCAGCAAGATTTCTCACGACAATGCAACTTTCCATATTACCAGACAGACTTTACAGTTGAAATCCTGTTTCAGATCGATGCACGCTTCATTAAAAACAGCCCTGGGAACTATTCATACATGTTGTACTATGCACGATGGACATGTAAGAAAGAGAGGCCATATCAAGAAAACCCTGCGAGCATTTCTCTGCCCACAAAATTAGTTAAAATAATCATTAGGCTCATTCAAGAATGGCACAAGCCCGAGCGACCCGTCTGTGACGAATTCGCTGTTCATGTAGTCGGACCCAAAGTTCTTGATAAGCTCGTCAAACTTGAAGATATCCCCATTTTCATCGAATGAATCGCGATTAGTTGACACAGGCTCATTTTGAGCTGGTACATAGGCATTTCCAGGGCCAGCAAAGCCATCTATAGAGCTGTCCATATTCTGGCCGGTCGATTGAAACGGGCCCAGATTCTGCAAAATTTGGGCCGGCACATGACTGTACTGCATAGGTCCAGACGAAGGCGTGACATCCGCCATGGGTAAATCAAACAGGGTAGTGTTGGCAAAAACCGGATTGGATATTTCTGTGCTTCCCTGTTTCACAGATTCAGCGGTCTGTCCAAACTTCGCCAATGAATCGTTGTTGATAATGCGCCTGCGCAAGTTACCGCCCGAGACTTTGCCGAGATTGAGGCCCAAAATGCTAAGTATTGCATACTCTAGTAAGCTGGCACTGCGCTGAGTCAATGAGCTGGGGATTTCGAGCAACGCCTCACTTTTGAGTAGCGGAATTGTTTCCAATAGCAATTGTTTCAGTTGCAAGTGCAACGGCCCGCCCTTTATATAATCCAACGCCCCTTTTGCAACCAATATGGCAAAACGTGCATGTTCCCGCGGGATATTTATAGGAACAGGAAGCAAGTAGTGTGCAGTACCCAGAAGATACTTCAAAAGATGTAGGATCTGGACTGCAGACTGCTGGATCAGCGTCATGCTCGAGACGTTGGTAGAAATATCTGACTGGCCCAAAGCAAGTTTCTCCTTCATTGACAATCCAACATTGTGATGATACCCGTACTTTGAGATGATCGGGAGGTATATCAAGATTTTGGCATGGTAGTAAAGAAATACTAGGAGGTGCGGGTGTTTTACCAGATTCAACCCCGCCCCAGATTCGCCAAAGGAATACCCATTTACATCGGTTTCGAAGCGCAAATCTTCAGGTAGATCACGGCGCCAGCAGTCCAACATCTGGTCTTTTTCGAGCGCTTTTTCGTGCACATTGTAGTTACCCAGGCGCAGGAAAATCGTGTCCATGATATTTCCCAATACCTTACAATACTGCATCACGCATAACGCAACGCGCGTAACCTTACCGAAAATGGTCAACTTGGTGTTGTTTACAATCAAGATGTTTTCGTTGTTTTCCGTGTCGTCGTCTGTTTTCCCGCTAAACGGCGTGGCACACTCGATTTCGTAGTCCTTTAATAGCCGCGGTACGCCCAAATTTAACGACGCATACACGTCCAACACGTAAACGCACCAAAACACTATCCGCCGCTCGCCCTGCATGAACGCCTTGATTGTACGGTCATTCATTTCCCTACTGAGACCCAAAACGGCTGCGGGGCACCGGTGTAGACGCAATTGTTGGGCCATGGTAACGACGCGCCCGCGCAATTCGTAACAGGTCATGAAGTCGCCCGTGGCAAGGCAGTACTGTAACGCCAAGGCGAGAATCTGTAGCGACTGGAGCGAGCATGTTTTCGTGAGTACGCAGTTGGGCTTGATGAACTCGTGTATGAGACTATCGTAATGGGCAAGCGCCGACGCATATTCACTCGTATTTGATCCAGTGTATTTTTGAGAAAGAAGTGCCAATGCAACCGCTAGCACCACAAGGGCGCCTAACTTCTCGGCCAGTTCATAGCAGTACTCTGCAGGTAGCGACAGAACCCCATGCTGCAAAAGCTCTGCTAAGCGCGGATAGTTTTTCAAAAACGCGTTTTTGTTGATTATGGGCAATACACAGCCCCAGTCCTGGAAATACACCTTCAACAAGGAATCAAGCTCCGGCTGTGGCGGTAGCATGGTCCGCTGAAAAAACTGTGCCACTATGGTCGGCTCGAGCCTCGGCGAGTCGCTGAAGATTAAAGGAAAATCAAAGTTGTCGCTTTTTTTCAACGGATGTGCATCTTTCAATGACGCCAAGGCGCTGGCGGTAAGTTTTGCTGGCGTGGATGCGTACCCGTATGCTTCACAAACACGCGCCAAGAGTGTGGGTATAAATAGAGTCTCCTCAGTACTGCGTGGAACAGACGCCGCCACTAAAGCTGTGAGCATTTGTTCTTTGCTTTCTCCCTTCACTTTCTGGCCCGCCCCACGCTTATTCTGCATCTGCTCGATCGCTGTGGCCGCAGCAAATGCCCCTGGCGCTGGCCGGATTTGCGCATTGCCAAAAGTTTGCACATAGTAGTCCTCTTGTAGACTTTCGCCACTAGCAGTACTGACAAGATCATATTCATCGTCGTCAAAGTCGCTGTATACAGAACCTTGGATCGAAAGGTCGTCCACGCCATTGTATACAGAGCCTGCAACGGACACGGGTCGTTCATGCACGGCCAAGGAGTCCAGACAGCACAGACAGCCTTCCTCGTGGGTATGAAGCACGTGACTCGGCAAAACCGGCGAGTTCTCCGATTGGCTCGAACTTTTCTGAATCAAGTCTGTATTTGCAGCCACGGCGCCGTTTTGGGCCTGTGCCGCATACACAGCTAACTGTTCGTCTCTCAAACTGAGAGCACCTTTGAGTCTGGCGTTCTCTGCGATAAGTTGTCGCGATTGCTCCTCCAATAGCTCGGTATACCCTTTTGGGTACGATTTGCGCGTCAAGCGATCGGAAACAACACATTCCATGCCTGCAGCGGCACACGACAGGCATGCGGGTTGTTTCCCGTCACAGCGTGATTTTTTCGCTCGGCACCGGTCGCACGCCTGGGCAGTTCTCATGCCAATCAGCCCCGGCGCATTAATGGTTTTCCTGCTAGACGTTTTCGAGCCTCGAAGCTTCGGCTGCGATGACTTTGGGCCCGTTTTGAACTTGGATTGTTGCTCTGCATTATAAGGCTCCACTTTCGCCCTGGCCTCCTCCACAGCCGCGTCACTCATGCTTATCGATGTTCACCCAGTATGAGTCAGAAGTTGTCCCAAATAATTAGGTCAAGTTTGAGTGAAATTCCGCTGGATCTCTCGGAGAAAGTGGGTCTTGACTCCTCAAAGTTGGTTCGAATGTTTTTGGAGATGATAAAAGTCGGTGATAACCGAATACTGATATGGTGATGTATCCCCTGATAACGATTGGTCAACGGAACGCGCTGTGGGACGAAAACTGGGGCAGCTATAGAGCGTTGTATGCACGCAATCCATCGCTGACTCACGGCGCTGCGCCGCAACCAGTTCCAGGCCTATTGCATGCAACAGGGCGAAATTTGGGCTTCCGGCTGTTGCATAGTTGAAGCCTACAAATCTGACTCTATTCTTACTAGAAATTAGAGTTGCCACCGGATAAATGCAATGTATGTCGTGCGTCCCTGGCGCGGGGTGCTATCAGTGAAACCGACTTTGGATGCATGGAAGTCCGCGGGGTGGCGCTTGAGATGCGAGCCCGCAGCTGCGCATAGATCGCTTTTAAGCATATTACAGTTATTCACCACCACATCATGCCTCCAAAAAGACCAGCAGATTTCAAGCTAGAGTCCCCTTTCAAGGCTCGAAGAAGTGCCCGTCTATGGCTGCTTTCAGACTCTGTAAATGCGACCAAGTCAATTGTTGAAAAGGACTACCTCACTGATGTAGAGATCAAACATGAAACTGCAGAAGTGAAGGTGGAATACGAGGAGACATCGATGAAACCAAAGCCTACGATCAGAAAAACGAAGACAAACTTGAAGTCGTTCGTGTGTACTGAGGAGCCGTTAACTCCCAGGCCCCACATTCCCAAGATTGTCAAAAATGAACCCACAGCACAGACCCTTCCGCCCACGCCCATGTCCGAGTCCCCAAAACTCACGCCAAAATCTGAAAACACATTCTATACACAAATAGGCTCGAATGTCTTTCAGCCCGTACACCCCCAAGATGTCACTGCAAGACAGCCGAAAAATTGGGACAAAATTTATAACGAAATCGCAAAGATGCGGGCACTCATTCACACGCCCGTGGACAGTTTTGGTTGCGAACGCCTACCAGACTCGATTACTCCCGGGATGTCATCAGTAGACCCAAAAGCCTACAGATTTCAGTTGCTTATTTCACTCATGCTCCTGGCACAAACAAAAGATGAAACGAATTTTGCAGCCATGAAAACTCTTCAGCAGCATTTCGTGCAAAAGGGATACCCTGGTATATGTCTCGAGGCGATCATCGATTCTACTGACGCGGAAATCGACATGTGTATTGCCAAAGTGGGATTTCACAGACGAAAAGCCGTTTACATCAAGAAGTCATGTGACATTCTCAAGGAAAAATTCGGCGGAGAAATCCCAAAGACAATCGAAGAAATCGTTACGCTACCAGGGGTGGGGCCCAAAATGGGTCATTTGATTTTACAAAATGGATGGAGCATCAACTCCGGTATCGGCGTAGACGTGCATATACATAGGTTGGCCCAGATGTGGGGATGGGTTCCGAAACTGGAAAAGCCAGAACTTACGAGAAATACATTGGAGGGTTGGCTCCCGAAAAAATATTGGGCAGACATAAATCCGTTGCTTGTTGGATTTGGACAGACGGTGTGTGCGCCAAAAGCTAACAATTGTGATATCTGCTACTTGGCTAATGGGCTTTGCAAAGGCGTCAATCGCAAATTGGCCAACACCAAGCTATCAGATAAAAGGGTTCAGAAACTCGGTATGCTGAGGGGCGATATGTCGGGATTGGTGAGCCAAAAGTTAGCAAATCTTGAGATGTGAAGACTCGATACGTGTTTTCGTGAAAAACATGGGTTTTCAGTAGTGATCCTCGTCCTTTTTGGTCTCAATTTGGATCTCTTCTCGTACGCCAGTGCAATTGCTTTTTTTCCTTAATCTTTTCTCCTACATCGCATACACGATAGTCGATTTATTTGATTCTTTCATTCCCAAACGTTCTCTGAAAGTTGCCTCGCTAGAAAGTTTAATCGCTTGTGAATTTTTTGATGTATGCAGCCATTCAAAAGGCAAGCTGAGTAATATCTCGATTCATTCTAAAGCGGTTTAAGTGAGGCTCCCCCGGCAGAGCTCGACTCCGATTAAGCAATGTTCATGGTGTTGTATGACAAAATAACCTCGTGTTTTCCGTACATATGTGGCTCATAACGTGTAGAGCGATCAAACCCAGCAGGGAACGAATTTCCAAGAGCACTCTCATATGTGCTTTTACCTGATTCACTCATCTTTATCGGTGACTTGCGATGAGAACGGCGACTTCATTGTGTCAGGAGTCGATTCAGTCAGTCAGCGGGCTAAGAACCTGAAACCTCCGCCAGCCAAGTTTAACGGCTTCTTTTAAGGAAAGTTTAAAAAATCATATCCAGTACAGATAAGTCGACTTTCCTCTTCAATTTTTCCCAAAGTGCAATACTTTAGCTAGGCAAATTTTGTTATAGTTGGGAAAATATTTACAAAATTTCCATCAATTGCCAAACATCTGCTTGAAGCATCAAATTTGCGTAATAAATAATGCGGGGGATTGACTACGGGATAGCCACAGATGTATCTAAGACTTTTATTTTTGCTTTTTATCCCCTACCCTGACTACCAGAAAACTATAAATATGCAGCTTTTTCGCTCTTTTTTTTTTTGCAACCATTTATTTTTCCCTGTGGTTTGCTGCCCCAGTCTCGCTCGGCAACACACCCGTACACCTCGTCGCCACAGTATCTTTCCACCGTCGCCGACGGGAGTCGATAGAGTCGTGCGCGCGCGGGAAATCCTCCGCACTGAACCGTCCTCAAGTCCCTGCGTACCTTCATTCTTATACAGATCCATCTGTTCAGCTTTTATTCTCGATAAATCATATTGCGCCTCATTGTCGCTTGCTCAGTCACAATCACGCGTCCTCTGGATCTATATATACCAAGGAAGCAACCAGCGATAGTCACCGCACAAAATTAGACCAGGTGCATAACAACGTCTTAGAAAAAACACGATTTTCGTCTCGCGCTGACGACTTATACTAGACTCCACGGCCTACACGACAATTACTGCGATTACCACAGCTACATTGTTTCAGATTAGCTGCTCGACCACCCGATTGCTAATCGTTTGCTAAGCGCCGAAAGATTGCTACCTTGAACATGAACGTCAATCACAAATTTCCGCTGTCTCTGCTTGGCGTACCCTCGCAGCAGGTATTGCTCCAGCAATTACAGCAAGGTCACCAGCACCAACAGCAGCAGCCACAGCAGCCACAGCAGCAGCAAGATGGGTTCAATGGCGATCCGGCTTTCTTTCAGAGAGCCGGGCCAGGACTCAACTTTTTCCCGCAGCAGCAGTACCAACAGCCACAGAACCACCCTCAGCAACAACAGCAACAGCAGCAACAGCAACAGCCAGTATTGGGCCAGTACCAAGCGCAAAATGCGCTCCACTCCCAGCTCCCACGCTTGAATCAGCCGAAGTTCATGACACAACAGGGAGCGATTGCCCCACAGCCCTCTCAGACACTCCAGATGGGCGCTGGGAGCTTTCCCTCCCCAAATAAGGTAAACGCTGTCAATGTTGACGAACCTTCCTCGGTGTACTGGCAGCACCAAGTGCAATTGTGCCTGTTGTCGCGCACAGAGGACTCTCCCCACTACTACGCGCGTCTCTACGCACAGAACTCACGGAAAACGAAGAATCCTTACGCGGAAGCGAAATCAGTGACTTTAATCGATGCCACGAAGACAATTGTCGCCGCGTTGGAGGAGCAAGAGAAGCAGCAGCAGGCCGCACAGACATACGCGACTCCGGCTGCGTTGATGCGCAACAAGAAAACAGACTTAGAGGAGGATGAAGAACAGAGAACCACGGCTCGTACCCAAGGTAAGCAGCTTTGGTGCCATTTGGATTTTTCGGGCCAAGGATTACTCAACTTGGCGCCCAAATTGTTTCAGTACGACTTCTTGGAATCATTATATTTGAACAACAACAAACTCACAACGGTACCCCTGGTTGTGAGAAAGTTGCGTGGTTTGCGGGTCCTCGACTTGTCACGGAACAGAATTGGCGAGATACCTCCCGAGTTGGGCCTATGCTACAATTTACGGTATCTCTATTTGTTCGATAATAACATCAAGACGTTACCTCATCAATTCCGAAACTTGATCGACTTGTTGTTTTTGGGAATTGAAGGCAATCCAATTGATTTGAACATTGCTAATTTGATTGCTGAAAAGGGCACGAAAGCCTTGATAACACACTTCAGGGACATGGAGCCCACCTACCCGGAGCCAAAGCCAAGATCGTGGCTTTTGTTGGAGGATGACGGTGATGTCATTGACCCTATTCAGAATCCCAACGCTTACACGAATGATCATCTTCATGCAGACTCCGCTGATTGTTTCACGTTGATGTCGTATAACACTTTGTGCCAGCATTATGCCACCACTAAAATGTACAAGTACACTCCATCATGGGCTCTTGATTGGGAATACAGAAGAAATGCCTTGAAAGAAGAGATCATTCGGTACAATTCCGACGTTATATGTTTGCAGGAAGTTGAAACAAGAACATTTTATGAATTTTGGGTACCCATAATGTCCGATATAGGATACAAGGGCTACTTCTTCAGCAAGACGAGATCGAAGACGATGAGTGACTTGGAATCAAAGAAAGTCGATGGATGTGCGACCTTCTTCCGCACATCCAAGTTTCAATTGATACAAAAACAACATTTAGAGTACAACACCGTGTGCATGGGATCTGATCGCTATAAGAAGACCAAGGACTTATTCAACAGATTCATGAACAAAGATCACATCGCTTTGATCACATATCTACAACACACAGAAAGCGGAGAGAAGATAGTTGTTGTCAACACGCACTTGCATTGGGATCCCGCCTTCAATGATGTGAAGGCGTTGCAGGTTGGCATCTTGTTAGAAGAGATGCAAGGTATTATTAGAAAGTTCAAGGGTACTAACAATGCCGAAGAGGTGAAGAACACGTCAATGATTATATGTGGTGACTTCAACTCAACGAAGAAGAGTGCCGTCTACCAGCTTTTTTCCTCTGGATCTGTCTCCAAACACGAGGACATGGAGGGTAGAGACTACGGGAGATTTACCGACGATGGGTTTCATCACTCGTTCAAGTTGAAGTCTGCGTACGACCACCTCGGCTCGGATTTTCCCTTCTCCAATTTCACACCCACATTCACGAATGAAATCGATTACATATGGTACTCTACCAACTCGTTGCAAGTTAAAGGTTTGTTGGGCAAGGCCGACGAGGAGTATTTCTCCCAGCAAATTGGAATTCCCAATGCACATTTTCCCTCGGACCATATTCCTTTGGTGACGAAATTCCAGATTCAGAAAAAGGGACATGGTCCAGGCGGTACCAAGAAACCCGAGTTCAAGCCCGATTATAAGTCAGCTTCATCAAGAAAGACCTAGTCGATCTCAATCACGAACTCCAAGACTGAAACCTTGGCATGGTTTTGCCTCTGATAGTGAGAGGCGACTCGAAATGCTGTGGTTCTTGCATGTATTTTTAGCTTCATAATGACACATTACCCCGATAAAGTTTTCACTAAACCCATATATCAGTTTCAAGCCGATGTCTGATACTCAAATTAGCATCGTTAGTATTCGCTTGGCTCTTCTCTGAGATGACTGGACTGGGATGGATTTGTGACCAGGCATCTTTTCAAGGCTATGCTACGTATCATTTCACTTCTCGTCTATACAAGAAAATTACCATGGCCATTGTTGTGTTCGTAAACCCCGCAAAAGCTCGACATCCTTCGGATCAGGGATCTCCTGCGTCAGAAAAAGTCTCGAATTTTGAAACTGAGCCCAGAGACGGCAAAGTACAGCACTTGATAGGCTCGCTCGGCCTTTAAATCGAGATATTTTCTTTTTCAAAGAAAATTTTTGACCACTCAACTCAAGCAAATAATCGTTCTTCGAGCAATCGCTAATTGGCGCACCTAAATGCCCACTCAGCCTCACATGGGTTGTTTCAGGTAGACTAGCGCATGCTTTCGATGTAGATGACTTGAATCGGTCCATTGAATTCCAGGTTTTGCCAAAAATCATACGATTCAATCTCAAAACCGTCTCCGGCTGACAAGCAAATGACTTGCTGTTGTTTAAAGGTGTTGCAATGTGGGCTATGCACCGAAGAAGAAATAGATAAATAGAGCGATTTCGATTTAGTGTATTATCGACCTTAAACTAATATTTCGTTATCTCTGATAGTTTCATAAAATGCGATTTGCAGCATTCATTTCTGTTCTAGCTCTCTCATTAGCTGATACGGATATCGGCTTTGGAACGCTTCACTTGATGACTCAAGATAACGTGCGGACTCAATGGACATTCTACGTTGTTGAAGAAACGGTAAAGGCAGGGCAGCGTTTGGGTTTGCTTGATTTTTACCCAGATATTGGCATGATAGTGAAACTCAGCTCCCACAAATTTTTACGAGTGAATGAAAAGGGAGAGTTTACGATGGGTGATGAGCCAGATGTTAACTTTCTGATGGGAGATAAAGTGGTGAAAGCCGGAAGACGTAAATTGCTTTACAATGGCAGTGAGGAATTCCAGTTGTGCGAGGACAATACAGTTTGTTTCAACTGCACTTGCGAAGGTGCACGTAAGATTTCCATAAGCTACGAGGAGATCAAGTGAGGGTTCGAAATGCGCCACCTACATACTTTGATTATATAGTAAGTCTCCATGCACCGATTTTACCACAAGCTAAACGTCTCCACTAGGATCTGTTCATAACGATTATGTAAACCTCAACCAACTCAATCCAGATGGGCGCGGCCGCAAACACCAAGTTTAGATCAACTCAACGCTCCCCTTTTAGATACCCATCTTTTCGCTTTTCACTTGACTGTTTGCCCCGCGAGAGTCCCCGGTAATCGAATCAGGTAATGCGGGGTCGCGTTGTACTGTGTGCAGTATGACACGAGATCCGAGGGGTGGGACTGCTTGCCGCATGAAATGAATCGGAGTGCGAGAGGCCGGTTTGAACAAACGTCTGGTATTTAAGCTTGATTAATTTTGTGTGCGAAGAGAATGAAATGTGATCTGAAATAATCTATTCTAGGCTCTGCTCAGGCATGGCCTCACGAATAGCTTCATACCCAAGACCCAAGGCTCAATTTACGAGGTTTGTGTCAAAAGTGGGGGCACCAGAGGTCGGATTCCGCGGGAAGCGCGTGGCCCCGAACATTTTCGTTCACGTCGCTGTATGCCGTCTAATGTCTATACATATAAATGCGCATTCGTGCCGGCGAGCCGGAGTTTCGACATAGATAGCGACGAAAGCCAATAGTGACCAAATCTCTTTTGATCAAAGTTCAAATCCAGATTTATATAATAATTGTCTAGCACACAAAATGTCCTTGTTAATACCTTCGGAATGCGACTTTTTGGATGCACACAGTGTCCCCCACCTCGAGAGTGCTTATCAGGATAATTTGCAGAAGGCAAGTAAAGAAAACCCCGAGCAATTCCGCTGGAAATTCGAAACCGTACCAGGATTCTTTAAGCAGGCAGACCCGGAAACTGATGACCTGGTTTTCCGGTACACAGAGGAGAACATGGGCCGCAAGAAGCCATGGGCGGATATCGAGGCCGAGTTGGCAAAACTTAATGAGACTGCACCCGAGAACGTGTGTTACAAATTGGTAATTTGCGCCAGGCACGGTCAAGGATACCACAATTATATTGTTGACAAATATGGCGTCGATGCATGGAATGAAAAGTGGTACAACTTGGGCACAGACGGCGAGGTCGTGTACGGCCCAGACCCTATGCTCACCGACTTGGGTATTGCACAAGCCAAAGAGAATCACGAGGCCTGGAAAAAGGAAGTGCTTGAAAATGGGGCTCCTATTCCTAGTAAATTTTATGTCTCACCATTGCAACGACTGTGTTGGACATGTTACTACACGTGGGACGGGCTCCGTCCTGCAGATAAGCACCCCATCATTGTGGAAAACATGAGAGAAACGATTGGCCAGAACTTGTGTGATAAGCGTTCGCCAAAACACGTGATTGAGTCGCGATTCGGAAAATTTGGGTTTATCACAGAACCAGGTTTCGCTGAGGAGGATCCTCTTTTCACGCCTAAACGTGAGCTGGAGGAAGAATTGTGCATGCGAATTAACTCTGTGTGCCAGAATTTGTTTGAGGAAGAGTGGGATCCTGCTACCAAAAGCGTGAACAAGTCAAATGCCGTCAAAAACTCGATAATCTCAACAACAACACATGCAGGAACAATCCGCCTGTTTATTGTAGTATTGGGCCACAGAAGGTTCACGCTATCAACGGGTGGCATGGTGCCCATCGTCGTGAAGGCTACCAGATGTTAGATGTTAGATAAATGATTTACTAGACTATAGACAGATACCGATAATAAGGAGTAATTGTGTATTCTACGTAGAATTGTTTCCTCATTTCTTTGAAAAAATTCCATACCGGCCAAAATAGTATTTTCGCAAAGTATTGTCGCGAAAATCGAAACGTTAACCGTTTCCTCTGCGCTCACTTCTTTCAAGAAGGGCCCAATTTGATTTTCTGATGAAACTACCTACTCGGTGATAATTCTTATCTTTGCAAGTGTGGCTGTCAGTGACAAAATAAAACAATCGGCGACACAAGAGAGGAGTTCACAAGATACACAGGATCTATCTTGGTAAATTAAGTCATTACTGTGATGGTTGAGCTGGCCAAGCCCTAGTTGTTCATGCGAAATGCCATGTTTATGGCTTTTATTGGAATTTACCTGGCAGAGAGTTTATTGAGTGAAGTGTCAGAATAATTAATGTCTATTATTACTATGTTCATACCATTGGTCACTGATTTATATCGTGTCCGCCTGCACATTCACCTTCCTGGCCTTCTCCTCTTCAGACGTGTAACTCTCGTAATCGTGCACTACTTCGCCATTGCCCATTTGGGAGATATCGTAGCCGTGTGTTTTCAAGTACTCCACAAAAGCCACGTCTTCCTTGTTGATGGAATCCTGGCCAATAGAAGGGCAGAGAAACAACGCGAGAAATGCAGAGAAAAAGCATAATCCGGAAGAAACGTAGAATGCAGTCTTGATACCCCTGTCACTAGAATAGCCTCCGTTGTTCTTGATGATGATCGGGAAGATATAGGTACCAACAAAAGCACCAACTTTACCAATAGCCGCCGCGATTCCGTAGTATTGGCCTCTGATGGGCGTTGCCGATGTCTTGGATGCCAAAACACCAACATTGTTTCCGGCACCAAATTCACCCAAAGTAAGGAAAATACCGTACACAACCACAAAACCTGCAATGTGGTGTTTCAAGTGAGAGTATCCGGCAGTCATGCCAAACCCAATAACACCCTGGCACACCAAACCAATGAACAATGTCAATCTAGGGCCCAAGATATCTGTAGAAAACCCACCCAAAAAGGAGCCAGGAATATAGAATAAATTGAACACCACATTCCAGCCCCATGCTTTATAAGTGTCATTGCCAGGCAAGATCTCCGTGAGAATAAAACTCAGGTAGAGGCCAAATGAGTATACCGAGAAGTCGTACACAAACCAAATAATCGACACCACAGCCAAACGGAACCAGTAGAACTTGAACACAAGCCAAAAAGGAAATTTCTTGACGGACTTCATGTTTAGTTTCTCATAGGAATCCGAGTTAGTCATTTTGCGCCGCATGAAGAAAAGCGCCAAGGGTGGGAAAACGCCAAGCGCTAAAGTGAGGCGCCACACCGCGGTTAAGTGACGCTCTGAGAAGATCCAAAGCAATACTAAGGGAACAAAGGCAGAAACAACAAAACCTGCATCAATAGTGAAGTTTGTGAACCAGCAGAAATACCTGTTACGGTGTCCTGGTGGCAATTGATTGGCAAATTCGGATGCAATCACCGACGAGGTGGGGTACTCCGCACCAATGGCAATGCCAAGGAAAAACCGAAACGTCGTGAGCGCAGCAAACAAGCCTTCGGGCGTCTTGCCCCATGTAGCCACTGCACAGAGAAGCGTGAAGAAGATGAGAAGCAAGTTTGCAATCAACATGCCGCCCTTCCGTGCCACGTGATCAGAAACGTAACCAAACGTCAACTGGCCTATAACAGTGCCGGCAAAAGCAATTGCCGAGATATTCGAAATAGCATTCAGCTCGGTGTATTTTTTGCCATAAATAATCGAAAGACACGTGGTGACGGTGGAAATCGAGTTGTTCACGTAACCATCGGAAAAAAGGCCTGCGCCAGAAACAAATGCCGGCCACAAGTTCTTCGCCTTTACCTTTTTGACTTCACCATCTTCATCAAACTCCTCGACGTGCTTCCATGAGATTTCTTCTGGTATTTTTTTGGCCCATCCAAATAGCGCCTCGTTGAATGAGTGGGGGAGATCTCTAGATGCCATACTATGCCAAGTATGATTGTGAGATGATTGGCCGTGAGGAGTAAATCAGCCTGTATAAATAAATGAAGAAAAGTGTATAAAAATCTTTTCTGAAACCGCTGTCTATGCAATGAAAACCTCGAAATACTGGCTCGGCTTTCATCGGATCCGGTCCCCATTATATAGGCGGCGTTATCTGTGCTGCCTACTCGGATGCGCGAGCCGCATGCACCTGCGCAGTCGAAGGTGCGGCCGCATGATTTGACTCGATCAAGAATTGTTTCGAACGTTTGCATGCGATGCGGCGCGGCTCACGGAGACGCCCCAGTCATATTCTGATTAGAGCTGAACAAAAAAGAAATAAGTTTTGGTCATGCTTCACATCGGGTGAAATTGCAGCAAAATTTGATTCGAAATTACGAAAGATGTATCAACGTACTCAAACTTTGGATCCAAGATCATAGTCCTTTTTTGGGCGTGCGAAGCTCAAAACGTGGGCGCACCAGGGCATAAGCGTGCCCGTAATTATCTGCCTTGATCCATTTTTGGCACATGTCAATTTTTACCCTAATTAGTGCCACGTGGATGATATTTGACCACAAAAACGTTGCCAGCCTTGTTTTCTGAAACCAATCTGAGAAAGGATTGTTTGTATTTTTAGTTTCGGAGAGTCCATGAATGTAGCTCGTCTTGGTGAGGCTCAGACTGATGCATCCCGAAGATCCAACAAACGCCAGATGCAGAGGATGGTAGTCATCACGTGTTAACGCTTGTGGTCGTGGTTGCTCCTTATATTTTGAAGGTTTTCTTTCACATGTTCTTTCGTTCAAAAGCGATATTTTGCTGCTATCTGTAGCTCGAAAAATCTCGATTTTAATCAATTTGCCGAGCTATTCGTCTTTTTGTATATCCTTTAAAATTGAAGGACCCACAATTGATAATTTCCACGGGCCTGCATATACTGAACCTACAATCGCATGTGAAAATTGCCATGTCGAGACTTGAGCGCAATACTCGTAAACACGTGGCCAGCGGCTGGGGTTGTAAATGACTTTTAAAACTATATTGATATTTCCAAGACTGAGCTGAGTCTTGTTTATACTCACGCTTGTGAAAGATTTGGAATTAGCATCTTGCAGCATGACCTATATTTGTTAGACGTCTAGCCCGAAAAACCTGAATCCTTTCAGTACATGGCTGGCTTGAAAAGCTCGTAAACTTGCTCTACATTGCCATTGAGTCGGAATAACCTTCGTTTGATGACACCATGTACAGCTACCATCATGGCGGCGAAACGTTGTGGTATACGCACGACCTGCAAAAATCACATGCTTCGCGAAATGTTGTCTATTGCGCACATGCAAGGCTAGATGATAAACTCGAAAGCACCTGCATCGGCGTACTATTTCCGTACCAGCAGCAGTCGTCGATTGTTCCATATACATCGTGAAAGACCGTGTACACGGTGTTCGATGATTTGATGACGGTGCATTTATATGCAGGTCGGCCAAGCTTTGCCGATGTCATGACACATTCACAAGCAATAAAATGAAGCTTGACATCCCGAAAGATATAAGCGAGCGCTTTGCTCTCAACCTGAGCAAACCTCAAGTCACATTTTACACCGAACTGAGAGTAGTGGTGGTGCTGTTGAGATGAAAGCTCCCATTGGACATATGTGCAGGATTTGCCTCGATTAAATCTTCACTTCCTTGCCACGAGGCCCGCCCACAGGATGCTAAATGGAAACTTCTTTTTCTTTGCTCCCACAGAAATACATGTTCACTGGTTTGAGTGTCATCCTGCACTTTAATTCCACATCGGATGTATACTAAGAGATAGGGGCGAGGTATGTCATGCCTGCACACGTTATCTTCAACGGCCGCGATAGCTCCGCGGCTCTGGGGCTTATCTTGATAGTTATCTACAACTTGACACTCAGCTCGAGTAGGCCCTCTAGCCAAGAAAGGTAAGCTATTCCGCAATCTCTTGATGTTCCTGAATTGCTTCAAATTCTTAATACAAAGGAATTAGTTTTGATTAAAGCAAGTGTTAATTCGATCTTATTTCAGGATGCGCAGACCGCGGCGCATGATGCATGTTAGTAATCCCCCCTCCTTTGAACCAAACATACAGATAAGAGCAGCCATCTTCTCCCGACTATGATGAGTTTTTAAGCGCCTTTTTAAGACCTCCATTCAACTGCATACTGCAATTTTTCTCCTGCCTTGAACGGTACCACGGTCAATGCACTATTGCCGATTCTGTCAGGCACATTATTTTCTCTCTTGACTAAAACAGCCTTGTCCTTGTTCACCAAATCCTTCTCGCTAATTCCGTAGAACGCCAAGCCGTTTGAAGAAACAAACTTGACAAGATTGTCCAACTTGTCAACAGAGTCAAAAATCTCGGCCAAGTAGGCAATTGCATGGGACTGTGTATAGACACCTGCACACACGCCCACGTGTTTTGCCTTACTCTCGATAGGATGCGGTGCCGAGTCGGAGCCGAAGAAAAAGAACGGCTCCCCGCCTGTGGCGGCGCCAACCAACGCTCTCATGTCCTCGGGCAACTTTGCCACGGGTTTACAGAAGTTGATAGGGTTACCCGCCCACGAATCGATCGTGAGAGAGAGATGGTGCGCCGTGATGGTGGCAGCTACTCTTGAGTTCGCGTTTTCGGCATGGAGTTGCCTCACGGTGTCGACGGCAGCCTTAGTGGTGCAATGCTCTAAGATGATCTTCAACTTTGGGAAGTCACGTGATAACTTCACTAACGCAGGGAGAAACTTCGGCTCGGCGTTTAGCACGTGTATGTCTTCATCCTTTGCCGGTGGCCGCTCGCCGTGTAGATTCAAGACCAAGTCATTTTCCTCCAAAGCTTTGAAAATGGGGTAAAATGGCGTGAAGTCGTTAGGGTCTACTCCTGCAGACAGGTTCGTGGTCACGCCGGCAGGGTAACATTTCACACCATGAACAGCACCCATTTTAGCCGCCGAGTGGATCAATTCAGGCGTCAAATCCTTACATAAGTAAAAACTCATAAGAAAAGTGGTCTCTGGCGCGAGGGCCTGTAAATCTTTCTTGTATTTCTGCACCTGCTCTAGCGTTGTGACTGGAGGCACCAAATTGGGCATCACGTATGCCACAGAAACACCTCCTTCTCTCACTGTAGGCGCTACTAGTTCCATCATTTTCCCATCACGAAGATGTACGTGCATGTCTGCCGTGACCCCAAGCTCAATTTCCGACATCATGCTTTTCTAGACTTCGTTTGTCTTTCAAACGGGCCATATAGTTGATAATGGATAGGCACATCATTTTTTTTTCAGTCGCGATTGACCTGTATATAGGCGGGCCGCGGAGTTGGATTGTGAGGAAACTTTTGCGCCGGAACCCACCAATTAACCCCCGCTCTTGTGAATTTTCCATGAATATATTCTTCCTGGACCAGAATTTCTGACGTATGAATTGAGAACGAACTGCATTTGGTGCATCATTACTCAGTGAAGTATGGCTCGCGACGTTTTTTTTCTCTCGTGAGGCGCGAAGATAGTAGATTATATGCAGTACATGATCAATTTGCTAGGAAACGGGTAAATTCAATTGATGGAGCATCAAGAATTCCAGCTGGGGTATACCCATAATCGCGTGGGATGAACTCACGTGCCACTTTAAGTAGCTTTCTTTGATGCATCAGAAAAGCTAACCCAAAGTCCTCCTTTTTGCGATGAAAACGCTCTCTCTCTGCGACTACGTCCGAAGGCCATGATCAAGTGATGGGGATTACGCATGCAAGATTTGACTGCAAATTTGCTCACAGAAACGTTGTGAAAAAATGCCCTGCGTTCTCTCGCTTTAGATTCCCCAGCCGAAAAAAATTGTTCTGTTGGAAGAGTAAGAGATGGGCCACTTTCATGGGCTATAGACCAATATTATGTAGGACCAAGTTGACCAGGTGAGCCAGTCGCTATACTGCTTTGATATTAGGTACTGACAGAAACACGAGGGGTAAAATTTTGGAGTGACATTTCTTATCAAATGTCTTCAATATGACCGAGACGTTTATTATCACTTGAGTGGTGGGTGGGCCGGCTGCACCATATCTGCTGTACTTTCGGAGAATTGAAGGGGGATGTGTCGAGGTCAAGAACGTTTAACTCTCCATCTGTATGAAAGTGGTAAACTTATATGGTTTCGTGTATACGTGACAGTGATGTATCAGGATCCTTAAATGAGCCAAAACTTCCAAAAACAGTGTTGGCCCTGCCCTGTTCGGAAAGACGCGGATCCTGGCGGATATTACACGTTTGTCACAGTGTCACGCAAAGCCACTTAAAGGAGCAGTCCCAAAGGCAAGTGATCCTATATCGCGATCTCTTCATATGTTATTTGGGGGCGACGCTATATCACGGCCGGTCACGGAAACCGTGCGAGCGTTGAACCAAATTCTTGTTCCGCATTAAACGAAATCACAGCAGATAGCGCAGATCCAGTTCAACAAGATGTCTCCCACAAGAATCTTCCACATTCTTTGCCCTTTCGTAAAGTTTGCTCATACAATCTAGGCAAAAGTCGGGGTGGCCTGCTTAGTGAGGTCCCCCTGTTTTCAGAAAAGTCTTGTCGTGGACTTTTATACGCGAAGTTTATCTGAGAAGAAATCAAACCTCTTTTTTTTTTTCTTTTCACAGGAACTTTAGAGACCTGTGTGATTTTGTGGGCCTGGAGCTTTTTTATTGGGAAACATCAGCATTACTCATTCCCCCCCAGGAAAGGTAGTGACGCTCAGGAGACACTGATTTACGACCCAGGTACGCGCTTTTATAGAGGCCAGAATTGAGATATCACTTTTTAAAAGGCACAATGACATCTTATTTCGACCTAGATAAAAATCGAAAAAGTAAGCTTATTCAACACCAGCTCACAGACTATAGAGATGTTAAAAAGACTAAAAAAACAGCAAATAAAAAATTATAGCTATAATTGAATACTGGATATGGGATTGACCTTGTCAAAATTCAGCAGCTCGGCAATATTAAAAGAATAGATGCGCCAGGAGCCGCCAAGGCAAATCATTCTTGCGGGCTATGTCAGAAAAGATTAACTGGTGTTGCGACCATAACAGCTGCATGAAACAAGGATCAGCCATCAGAATATAGCCGTTAATGCATTATGAGCGAGACGCTGGGTTACCGTTTGATAAACACGCAAATATACCCGTTCGATTTGAGCCGCCTGAGCCCGAGTTGTATTTAATAAGCTCTTGAACGTTGACTTGCTGCGAAAAGAAATTCGGAGAGTATTCAATTTACCATTTTGTCATGCCAAAAAAATCAAAACCTTACCTCCATTATTTTCGTTCATCATTGGTCTAGCGTTTTCCCTACTTTTGTCTTTTATCTGGGCGCCTTTTTGTTAGACCAGCCAACAGACGCATGCGGGATCGCTCAATTTTAGATCCGGGCGAAGCAACTAGGTACTCTTTTCTCCGACAGTTTTCAGCGTCACAGGCTTAATTTTTGTTTAAATTTTGATTGAATTTCTATGTTGTCATGCGGGAGTCTATATATGATGAGGGTTATGGCTATAACACATTTGAGTCAAGCGCCGGTCCGCCAAAACCCCACTCAGTGTGATTCATTGTATGCTGAAAGGGCTATCTTGCATGTATTTCTCCTCATGACAAAAAAAAACGATTACAACGCTTTTCGTATTTCATTGACAGTACCACTAGCTCCGCATGCTTGCCGCAGACAGCCTTTTCAAAACATATATAAGCTAGAGTACTCTTGCTCACGTTTTGAAAGACAAATACTTTATCATGAAATCATTTCTGGCTTACATGTTGCTCGTGATGTACACTGTCACAGGTGTTCAGGGTATGGGCAATATGTATATCTCTCTTGTGACTAGCAAGTCGCGCAAACAAATCGCAAATAATGGCAGGGATACATTTTTGTTTGATGATAACGGAACCATCCTGTGCCTCGATATCCCGAAGTTTGCCGGGTTCTCTGATACCGGTGAATTTGTCTTGCTCAATTTCCCCTTCTATGGTTTTGACTTAATTCTGATAAAGGATTCAAAGTCCAATTTTGAAGTCTCCTTGAACGGAAATTCGCTTTTTTATCTTTGCAGCGATCAGAGAATCTTTTTGGACAAACGATGTTCAGGGGCACGTGCTGCTCGTATCACTTATGTCGAATATTTGTGAGTTTCTTTTTGAGTTGGTCATCCAGTTTCTCCACATGCACGTTACGAGTGATTTTTCTTTTTCAAATAGTTTTATATGCTCTGAGCCAATTTATGTCAATTCAAGATCAAGATGTTATGAAAAAACAGAGATGAAAGAAGGATTATTTGTAGATTTAAAGCGATCACTGATTTGATGTTGTGCAGATATGTGGTAGCTTTCCCATTTTCCGCGACCGTCGAACAAAATATCGATGCATCGCAATTGGCTTTTTCGAAATATTTGAGTTAAAGACCAAAGGCTACATTAGTTTCGAGAGTTAACTCATCGTTCTTTCTTTCAAAAGTATATTCTCACACATTCCAATCGCTTAGAGAATGAACAAAAAACCCTCTTAATACCTCAAGCAAAAAAAAAAAACACCGAGGGCACTATGTAGTCTGGTGTTGAATTAACTAGTAGTTTTTTGTTTCATGTGTGAGATTATCGACGAGGCAAAAGCAAACATACTGTTACATTCAAGTATACACAAGCTTTCATGTGAGGTGTTTGTCTTACATGTTCATAAATGTCCAGTTGCTATCCCTCTCGATATGAAGCTCATTGAATACATCGAACATTACTGTGAGTAGTAAATTTTTTCCTGGAGATTCGGGTTTTTGCCGGTTTCGGGGATATTCTTCGATTTGCGACTTGATGTAGAGGCATTTACCAGAAAATCTTTTTCTTGCGTTTAAAGATACAATATAATTAAAATCTGGGGTTTCACGCATATGTATGGGAAAGGAATTGCCATGAAAGAAAATTATCGACAAATGTGGCCAAAAAGCGTCCCTTTCTGACTATAATCGAGTGCATACCTATGAAAGCAAATAGTATACATCAATATTATAAGTGTATGATTGAAGAGATTCGTTATTTGAGAATCGTAGATCGGTATCCACAGATTCGAGCGTTTGAGTAAAAGGGCATTTGCGAACAACACCTTGACGCTATTTCATCTTGATGTGGAGACCACTTTCAATCCTCTTCCTTTTACAACTCAATCGGGCTATGCTCAAAGATACAAGGGGATCTCATCACATTGTCACAATAGATGGTGTTATTTCACTGATTCAAGTAGATGAGAAATTAGACTACATCCCACCTGTTGAAAGCATTCATACAAGCGTGCGTAAAACGACGTAGCGCAGGAATAAAAAAAACGGGTGATCGACATTACACAACTGCAATATGTGTGCTTTGAGTGATTTCTTCAAAGGCCTTTTCTGTTCTGTCCTTCAGCGGTGATGATATAAAACTGAGTCAAACTGATGGCCAAGTTCAAATGATCCGTACTTTGACTAAATAAGTTTTCACTTATTGAAGGCATGACCAAAATTTCCGCTTTTCAACAACAAGGATCAAAATGTATATGTATGCATTGTAATATCTGCTTTGTCTCAAACCCCGCATGAAATGTTTCCTGGAATCGGCTATGTAAGTTAGTATGGTTTACATTGTACGCTGCATGCATGGGATGATTTGGCCCGACTCTCCAAATTGGATGACAAATAGTCTACAGTTGCCAATGAAACATTCGAAAGTGCTAACGGTGGCACCTGAGTTTTATAAGACGACATTTACAAATTACTATATATGGTCAGTACCCTCGCGGCCTGTAATTGTATATCCCAAATATCATAATTTCCAAGAAAATGAATCCACTTATCCCGACTATTTTGCACTTTTTCTTATACGCCCTAAGCGTCCAAGGCTTGGGAAGCTTGTATGTTTCCGAAAAGGGAAGCTCCAAACGGTACCCCATTGGCTTTGGCAGCACCAGTGCTTATCTTTATGAGAGCGATGGATCCATTCAATCGTTGGAAACTAGTGGATATTTGGTGTTTTTGGGAAACGGAAAGCTCGCCTTGTCTACTCTTCCAAGCTATGGATTCAAGATGGTACTATCAACGGACTGCAGCAAGGGACACAAGGTGTCTTACCAAGGTGCTTCTCTGTTTTACCTTTGTGAGAATAGGGATATCAGTATCCTGAATGCGTGTCCTGGAGCACAAGAGGCTTCGATTACATTTGATGGAAGTGTTTAATGAAGTTCAGGAAACAATGAAAAGAAAAAGAAAGAAGAAAGAAGAAAAAAAAAACGCGTTTTCTGAGGTATTCATCATGAATAGTCTGTTTTAGTTTTATCGCATGCGGAATCAATTCTTTATCCTTTGTAGCCAAATATCAAAACAATTTTTCACTTCAAGGCAGAGCCACATTCCATTTGCAGATTTGTACAACTAGCTTTGATTCGTGAACATCCGAAAAAATAAAAACATCGTACATATGTCTCTTTATGCTGTTTCGGTTGATTACCAAAACTAATGGCTTCAATGCGTTTTCAGGAGACACATCGTTGGAGTATCTGAAAACAGAGCGTCAGATGCGCTCGGCACAAACGCAGCTCTTTATGAAGGTTACAATCTTTTAACGCGATTGGGCTTATATCACTGATTGCCCGATCCACGGTGTATGATACATGTATATGCAAAACAACTACTCTAATCCAAAACACATAGTCACGTGATCGTCCCAGGTTCTCAATAGCCAACTCAGTGCTGAGCAAATCGGCGTACCGACTGTACGCGTAAGGAGTACGTACGATATTCGGTACGCGTACGCCTAGTACGCGATTTGCTGTTGAATTTTATGCAACACTGTGTTTAATGCGCTGCACACGGGTGATTACAAGAGGGGTGATAGTTTGGAAGGTGCTTCGACCTGAGTATTTCCAAGCCTAGTGCACCTTGTGTATGTAATCTAGACTAGCGATTGCTTGAAGAAATTACTAGAAGAAAGATACGGTGAAAATCCTTTTCGCTCTGAGCGGCCGCCAGAGAGGCGGGGGTCGTGCGCCTCCCGAGTTCGGTGTCCGCTGACCCTAAAAACCGACAATAGCCAACTAATGTACTCTGCAGGACATACTCTCTGACGCTAAGCATATCGAAGAGGCACAAGCTCTATAAACATAAATAGACCACCAAAACCTCTGAACCGTGTTTGATAAATCTTTCGATGTTGCCACTCTCACTCAACAAATAAACCAGTTTTCTATATCTTAAATTATCATGAGCTCGATATTTCTACCGCATCTAAACTCTGGATGGCATGTGGATCAAGCCATTCTTTCTGAAGATGAGAGACTTGTGATTATACGATTTGGAAATGATGCAGACACGCCATGCATGATCATGGACGAGATCTTATTTGGCATTGCCGAAAAGGTGAAAAACTTTGCCGCCGTTTATTTGTGTGATACGTCACGTGTGCCTGATTTCAACGATATGTACGAGCTATATGACCCTTGCACGGTGATGTTTTTCTGGAGAAACAAACATATGATGTGCGACTTCGGCACTGGTAACAACAATAAGATGAATTTCTTGATCGACAACAAACAAGAGATGATCGACATCATTGAAACAATCTACAGAGGCGCCACCAAGGGTAAGGGTTTGGTGGTGAGCCCCAAGGACTACAGCTCGGCCCGATCTCGCTGATAGACTTGTGTATATAACATGTGATATATATTTACAGTGACCAACGCTTTATTCTTGAACCTTGTTCTGTGCGTAAAAAAAGTTCACCGCAAGCAATTCGCTCTTGCCCCCATGCTTCTTGATCCACTCCTTGACTCCAGAGCCTGGCACCAGTGTGCCCCACGTAGGTCTGTCAGGTGGCGCAACCAAGTTGGCTTGCGGGTCTTGCTTGTAGAACAAGAACACGTAGCGGTGTTTGCCTGTCTTTTCTGGAGGGGCCGGCCCTTGGTATGAAACGAGGTCGTTGGCTTTTGAGAAATCCAAGATCGTCGACAAAGAATCGTCACCACCAGCATTGTTTGTGTTCAACTTCAAGTCGGACACAATCCAATGACAGTATTGCGACCATTTGTGGTCCGAGTTCGAGGGTGCGTCTGGGTCAGTCAACACCAATAAGAAACGATCGTCCTCTTTAACCAGCAATTCGGCTTCTTGATTTGGCAGGTTGAGTGTGAACTGGATTTTTGGTGGCTCCTGGGTCCCGTCGACGGACAAAGTGTTGCCCAAGGTGACTTGATCTTTCTGTTGGTACTCAATTGTCAACAAACCTTGAGTGTCAAACTGGTCGACGACTTCCGGAAATATCTTGTACTTGTTGTAGGCTTCATCCAACAGCTGCGAAATTGTCATCAAATTCATTTTTGTTTGTCTAGAAATGTTTTGTCCGCGGAAAATTCGGGTTAGAGATCGGGAGGCGAATGTTGTGGCGAGGCGTGGCAAACCTTCTCTATATATAGCCAACATGAGAACGTGACAACTTCTTTACTCAGGTGCGATAGGGAAAAAACGCAAGCGGTTTATATGGCATCCGTGAGAGTGCTTCTCTGCACGCAAGTCTCACAGACTATCGGAACCCGAAACAGCCGGGAAGCCGGAGACAAATTATGTTTAAGTACAGTAGCACATTCTCGGAATTTCTTGAGTTGCAGATGGCAAACTTTTCATTAAAATTTGCCATCAGCTTCTCTCACCCTTAGTGTATCTCACTCACCTTGAGGACTTTTAATACCCCCGCTCGCCACCAGGGTGGTGTGCATAATGGCGTGCGGCTCCACGCATTGTTGCGCGATACGAGCTTGCTTTGCTATGTCACGTTGGGGTCAGTCCCTTAGTGCTCATGCAGATCACTGGGCGATAAAAAGCTTGAAGTAACACATGAAGTTAGATTTTCTCTTGAAATGGAGGTTTTTCGTGCACCTCCGCCTTTGTGGCGCCGCGTTCGCATGATTATTCGTGCTGAAATAATGCACATCGGTGGCATGTGCCTCGATCAGCTTAGAAAGGCCTTCAGTGGCCTCAGATTTTTTCCTCGGCATGCTCCGAAATATCTGAGAACATGTAACCATCATCAATTAAATGAGTTCTCGAGCTCTCAGCACCCTCGTGATAATACAATGCTTCCATAGCATGGATTAAAAAAAATCCCTGAAGGTCACCCATGGGACTATTCAAGGTGAGCTAAGCATGAGCCTTCTGCTGAAAACTGAATATGGAGTTATCGGCTAAACTGTCAAAATACCTTTCAGTACCCTAAAAGTTGTTTTCGTAAGAAGCGTAATTCCCATAGTAAGGCCCATTGGGTTTGGGCTGACCATCAGCAGGTAAGGCGCCGGCAGAAATATTATGTTCGGGCCTAGGTTCACCATTTTGAAGGGGAGTCGTCTGATCGAGTTGGTGCCCATTGTAGCCTTGGTTCTCATGGGGAGACCTTCGGCTAGGCCCCTCCAGATTAGTGCTCGTAGCCGAAGGCGGAAGCCCATGTTGCAGCTCGTTCACAATTGATTGCCCCTGTGATATATTCAGAGTGTGCGTTGGCGGAGCACCGGTGGGGTCTGGGGTATGTACTGGGGTCCCGGCAGGTCGCTGCAACAGATTTTGCAAGTGCCCCATAGATGGAGGTTGGGGGATTTGCGGCATGGGCCCCCTCATTTGCGGAATTTGCAGTCCATGAAGCATATGGAGTTGGCTCAGATGGGCACCAAACGCATCCCTTGGTGGATATTGTTTTTTAGGCTTTTCCTCCTCGCGCGGCACCACATCGATCAAGAAGTCAAACATGTCGCTCTTTGTGAGTGCCGCGGCGATATCCGACTTTTGCAATGTTCTCCGCTTGTTTTCCTCCGCGTGAATCCAGGCGCGCATCGTGAGTTCGGTAATGAAGACATCGCAGCCCTTTGCAAATAAGATAGGCGCTTCTGCGCTGATCATGCGCACGTCTTCGTCGGTTTTCATCACCTTCTTGATACGCGCAAGGGGTAACTGGTGGTTCTTGAAGTCGTGCTCGTCGTGCTCGATCGAGTTGATCGTTTCCTGCCAATATTGCATCATGACGTCCCGGTTTTTCCCGACAAGCCCTTGCCCAACATTACTAAACACACCGCCAGGGGTCCCGTGTTGCTGCTGTTGTGCCACGGCGGCATCTGCGGCTTCCTGTGCAGCTAATAGTTCCTCTTCGTCCACCACCGGGTGATGTTGTGGCCCGGCGCTCGCGCCGAGATCGGCAGTCCCGTTTTCATGGTGTATATAGTGCAGGGATACACCGCTGCTTGTACTTTGATCTTCCTCTAATTGCGGAATCTCGCCGTCATCAATGTACGTGTTGTTGTACTCCATTTTGGGTTTCTCTTGTCTTTTGAATGGAGTCTGTTTGACTCAGGCTGATGAGACCGGGCTGGAGCTGGACTGCACGTATGGTACTGCAGGCAATGTGGCCGCGGGCGGCGGTATATGGCCGGGAACGGACTTAACTGATGGCATCAAAGAAGAAAAAAAAATGATTTGATACGGATTAGGGTTCGAGAATATACCTGAATCTGATTAGAAAAACTTGTGAAACACGAAAAGACTGGTCAATCTTGTGTTTGATATGGTTTGAAAAGGGGAAAAGAAGGAGGGCAATAGGTGCGGCCAGTGTTGCAATAACTATGCGAAATATATTATATTTCAATATTTTTATATATTTCAAAAATTTCCTCATAAATTTATCATTATATTTATAATGTAAATATGGGATATATACTTGCTATGTTGGAATATATCGCCTCATTGAAGGGACTCAGTGCTTATGTTCAAGACGATGAGTGTGCTCTTGAACGTTCAGACCTTGACCATGGCGAGGTTGCTCGTGTCTCAATCGATATTCTGCTTTGCTATTTCACATACATGCATCAGTCAAGATTCGCAGTCTCCTTCTCTTGTTTCTAGCCTTTCAAACTGACTTTGAGAGTATCAGGCGGCCTGAGTTTAAACCGTTGCAAGAATTCCCAACAGGTCAACGTCGTCGTTAAAGTCATGATCACTTTGCCCAACCGATTCTATGACCTGTAGGCGATCGGTGGCTCCTTCTTCTTCGCCAACTTCCACCACCTCGTCTTCCTCATCCAAGTTTTTGTCTGCCTCGTCTAATATTACGCCTAGGGATTTGAGAGCTGCCCAACTCTTAATTGTACTTTAGCTCAAGCGGTTTCGTTTTCTTTTTGTTACCACATCATTAAATTGGGGGAATAAAGATCTCTTGCCATCAGAATGAGTACGGGAAAACCTCTCTTTCGAACTTCATAAAAAGGTCCAACATCCTCATCACCGTGCTCTTTTTTCTCCGAGAAAAATATGCCTTTATCTCGTCTGACCGTCCAGACTTGTCCTACAGAGAAAATTCTCGCGTATACTCCTCACAACCTGATTCGTTTGATTGAACCGACTAATAACTGGGTTCAAAAGCCCTTTCATACGAAAGGGGCAGTCATTGAGAAGCCTCCCCCAGGCCGGTCCGAAAATTCTGCCTGTGGGACGTGTGAAGTCAAGCAAACAAGGCTTAAATGTGCTTTATATATTTCAAACATATTGATTATATAATTCACAGAACAAAAAATATACTGAGTTACCAATATATTTCGTGAAAAAATTATTTTTCGTCATTTGAGGCATATTCATATTCATATTATTCGCAAATATAAATATAATATATTTGCTCAATTACTGAAAGCGAGCGAAAAACTTGTTACCGGCAACACTGGGTGCGGCTGTTGTGCTGCAAAAACCTCAGCCCAAGTTGTTGCGCGGCTAATCTTTACCTACCTCCTTTCTATCAAAAACACACTTGCATAATTCAACTGAGTCTGTTATTTTGTTCCCCCAATTCCAGTAAAGCACTGGATCTTTACCCACATTGTCCAGCAAAAATGTTGATATCAGAAGTATACTCGGGCGGCGACATACGGCTCTTGATGATGGATTGTAGAATTCCGAGGTACATCGCACACCACGTTGTCTCTGGATTTGTCGACTGCGAAATCGACTCTTTTATCAAGAGCTGTATCACCCTAGCTAGGCAACCTTCGGGTGTGATACATAGCCGCCTGTCACAGGGGATAGCGAGGCTGGATCAACCTGAGTCTACTCAATCGTGGAACTGCCAAACGTGAAGAGTCTTACCAGCTAAATCAGAAAACCTCCCTCTGCAATTTCAATTTTGGAATCTCTGAGAAAGAATCAGGGCTGGACGCTACACTAAAGTTAATGCTTAGTGTTGTTCCCAGCTTCTCACAAAATACGCACTTGAATAAGAATTTGCAAACAGTTTTCCCGATATCCATAGGATCAACTTATCCAATTGGCTTCGGCAGCATGCGAACAGGCAGCCTGGGAGCACTGTAAACTAACCTGGCAAGTCATCTTCGAAAACGAAAGACATATGAGAAATATATGCAGTCTCTTTTTGGAAATATCTGAGAAATGTCGGGAAAGGTACGTTCTCACTACTTTCTAGCCTGCCTCTAGTTAGCTTTCACATCTGTTGGCAAAGATGGCATGAATCTTCGGATTATCTATTAATGAGTGCGTTCTCGTCGTGAGAAACATTATTTGTCGTATGTTCCGAAATCCCAATAGGTACGTTCCGTCTTTAACCAAGATCCTATCAGGCAAATGTCACTTTCAGCACTTTTTGCATTCTCTTGTTTTCATCACAAGGACTCAAAGAAATTTCACAGCTATTCTTTGGATGGTACTTCTTTCTGGCAAACGAATAAAAACGCCTACAGTTCGCCGAATTTGTGTCTTTAACGCCTGCTGCATGAATTGCGAAAAGAATTGTGCTCTGCAACTTGCTCATGGATCCGAGCAAGCGCCTTTAGAAAAAAATCAATTTGCGCTGGTTTTGTACACAGCGAGTATTTTGCGCCCTAAAGAAGGCGTGCGCAAGCCACATGTATGCATCAATATGCACAGCCCAGCGCATCAAGCGCTTCACTGACACATGAGCGGGTGTCAAGATTCTCAATGCGTTTTCCTCGCGACGCGTCGCAGTCTAAAGATCTCTTTGATCGCCCCGTTTCCTGGAGAGAGTTACCAGCCGTTACCTCTCTCGGAGTAAACACATTTTTCATTGAAGACGGTCGCATTTGTGCGTCCTTCTAGCCGCTCAAAGAGCGCCCAGAACACACTTCTGACCATAATTAATGCAATCAGCGGATCCCAATTCCCTTCCACCAATCAAGATCGATGCCAACGAGAGGTGTGGAAGCACGGACGCTAAAAGTAGAATGGACCACAAGTTTATCAGGATAGGTTATGGCTACTGACAAAGGCCGGTATCTCCAGCTTTGCCGCCTTTCACGCAAACTCCATCGATTCTCCACAGTTGCTGCGAAGGCAAAAAAAAAACACAGTAGTTTAAAGCTTTGCAAATCTAGCGAGCTACAATCACACAAATTTTTGTCAAGCGAAATCACGCCCTACCTTCCCGGAATTTTCCCAGAGACCGCTTACTATAGCTTCCAAATTAGATGTGTGAATAAAGCGTCGAGTGCGGCTCTGTGCTACCCGGTTCAGCTTCCGAAATAAGGGCCAACCTTCACAGTGCAATTTCGATAAATGTGCCTCTCCTAAACATTTTCCCACCCGATGTTTTGGGCGGAGACTCGAAAGACATCTTGAAAACAGTTCGTGCCCAAACAACCCGAAATCGAAATGTGAACTCAATACTTATTTTCTTTTTTTTTGTTGCAAGGAAATCTAGCCAAAGCTTGCTGAGATCCGAGGCAATCAGCGGTGTTTGTAGCAAGCAGGAGGAACGAATTGTGAAAAATGGAGAAACAAAGAAAGTTCATGACAACTTTCAAACTAGTCAAACCGTCTGAAACAACAGGAAAGTTCTCAATAGGTGGTGTCTCAATCTTTTCGAACATTGTGTTGCGTTTTTAATGTGATTATTTTCAGCAATCATACCCTTTTGCGATGCATGGAGTGGTGGATGCTCTTCTCTGTGGTATAATTGCATTAGAGGATTCCAGAAACAACCCTTACGTCAGAGCAACTGATTATAAGCGTCAGCTTTACGCTGTCACAAAATAAGCATTGTTTATGGGTCCCACACTTATCTTCTGATAACATATGTTATGCGGCTGACAGAACAAAATCACCATAGGGTGTGGAGACAAGTGGACGGGGTCGTGAAGATAGTGCCACCAAGTTTTAGGTTTACATGGGCTATCCCACTCTCGGGTATGGCGCGTTGAGCGATATTGGCTCAATTTGTTTCTTACCGCTTGTAAAAAGCAATTTTTGGTTAAATTTCTCAATAAAATGATGACGAGTGAGAAGATCCATATTTGGGCGGGTCATACCTGACAGAATTCTATTGCCTACACATATGTTCAGTTTAGCTTTCCGAGCCAAATTTCTCACAGAAGTATTCATTTGACTCAACTAGAGTTTACGCTTGAAGTTTAAGGACACAAGGTTACAGCACAGTTGGACTTCACTCGATTGTGGTAAATCAGCAAGCACATAGTTTGGAACCTCTTGAAAGTCAAACATTTCATGAAACATCTCAGTGATATCCTTTTCAACGATGCGTTTTCGGCCTGATTCGCCTATTTGGCCCTTTTCGCCCTCTTCTCCCACGAGTATTTAGGCCGCCAAAAGCGTTGAGCGTTCTAGCCGCGAATCTAAATTCTGCTTTCAAGAGACGTTTAAATGGCCCGCTTACTCCAGGTGTCGACCTGATCTCAGGAATAAGACTTTTCATTCGAGACCAAAGTGAAGCCACTTGAGTGGTTTTTCCTGCAAATACTTTGGCGGCAGAACGAACAATCCACGTGGTGATGTCAATGTGAACAGCCTTTTGCATCAATTTGAGCCCGGGTGTGTGAAAATCTCTCAAGTCCCTCAAAGCGCGTGCCGTGTCTTTCATATAGCCAAAAAGCTCTTGTAAGCTTTGCCGATCCTCCATCACTTTCGCAGGCCAGTGTTCTTCATCGATAGCCCCCAATGCGTCATCAAGCTTCTTAATTTCAATTTCGAGTGCTTCAGATCCGGCGTCAAACTTTTCACCGAGAAAATCGGTCTCGTTTACGAAACTTGCTAGATGTTCCCGCACGGTCAGTAAGATCCTCAGAATCACAAGGGTTTCATTCGATGGTGCTTGCTCATTCGTCTCGTAAAGATACGCATCTGAAGCCAAAAGAGGTTCTGAGCCATTAGTGGCCATTTCGCAAACTTTAATCATCGTGTCCTCAAAGTCTTCGTCATCATCACCAATGCAGTCGACTGTTACTGGAAATGCAAGTGAAAGTGCCGCCATCAAGGCCACAAGGAAGATTGGCTGCATCGTTAATTGAAAACTTTCGAAAAATTTTTCAATTGCGCCCGGCGTGTTTTGGCTTAAATAGTTTTCTCCCCAAATCCGTTCTTGCAAGCAATTTTCCATTGAATTTTACCATGATACAGCATTCTAGCCAGTTGCTTTAGCAAGCAACTTTTTGTCTTTTTCGGGTCTAGACGAATACTGTTGAAAACTTGAATGCATTAGATGGCTGGTCGTATGGTTTCTCGTATGATATCTTTGTAATCGGCCAAGTCTGACGCTTCACAGCAGCAACCAACCAGGCATTGCTTATCTTGTCTTGGCCGTTGTTGCTCTACAACCTCAAATGCTTTCATCTGCTGGGTTGTTTCGGGATATCATTGCTCTCGGAATCGTTTCCATCTACATAATGTTTTTTTAGGAACACCGTATTGTATTTCCGCACCCTGATGCCATTCCTGGATTGCAGGATAAATGATTAACAGCTCAATTGTCTGAGGCGCCACCCGGTGCGGCACGGATTTTCGAGGAATAATCTTAAATATATCCGACGATGAAAGCTAGAAACCATTCGCATCTCGTGATTTGCGGCTATGTATATGAGCCCGAATCGGCTTTAAAGAGGGTGGCCTTAAAGTCAGCCCACCATTCGTTCATACTGCGATTTTGTATACAGCTGATTGAAATGCATTCAAGGTAAGACAAATTTAATTTGTAGAGCTTGCTTGTCACTTTTTGTTTCATGCACAAGCTGCATTACTTTGCTTTATCAGCCACAAATTATTGACGTCAAAAAGTCTCGGCCAAAGTGAGAGTGGTAAATAAATGTATTTGTCAAAATCTCCCATCGATCCTAAGTTACAGCCCTGATCATCGTCGCCCCATTCAACGTGTCCCGCCAAACAAATTCCGCCGGCGGAACTCAATGCTTCATTCCATTCCATTGTATTTGACGCTGCCCATACGACTGTTGTTCGATACCAGAACGCGTGCGCCACGACATCTTTCCTCATATAGAGAAGACATTTCATTGTCCACCATAAAACATCCTCTGAAATTATTTTGAACTGCGGTCAAACGTTATGCAATGCTGTACGTGAGGCCGCACAGCCCAGACACGGAACCACACTCGGGATCTAGCGATATCCAATGATATCAATGAGCTGAACTCCGCTCTTCTGGAATAAAAGTCTTTTAAGTAAGCCTCAATCCACACCAAGGTTACACTTGTCAAGTCAAACATGAGGCCCTACTTCACCTATACTGTCCCCTTGGCAATATTCTTGGTCTTGTCGATGGCTGCCACCGAGCCACTTACAGAGGTGAAGGACTCAGAACTCGCCCAGTATTCAGACCACCCTGTTCCAAACACCACTCCACGCGACCCGAAAAAAAACAAAAATGAAGAAATTTTCGAATGGGATGGCGAAAACGTACGCATCTTGATTCTTGCTCCAGGAGGTCACGTGATTGAGGTGGGCGATGACTTGCTTGCCGGCAATGACCCATCAGAAAATGTAAAAGGTTGGGCTGAAGGATTCACTGAAAGGGCCAATCAGATAAATCGCGAGATTCTTGGAGATAACAATACTGCGGCAGAAATCAATGACCAGTTATCAGGGCTCTTCTCCCTGGGGGAAGTATGCGGCAGCGAGGCAGTCAAAATAAACAAGTCCAAGGCGATGGACCTGCTAGAATGGTTTTTTGCCCGATTACGTTCGTTTGTGCAGGCTGGTGTGTTTGAGTACCGCCAATTCGAGGTCCTGGGCGAGGAGTTGGGCCGGCAGCTCTCCCAGATAAGTGAACGGGTGAAAACAGCACCTATTTGCAATAGTGAAGTTATCCGCCAGTATCTGTTTGCCAAGCAAATGTTTGAGACGATGGTGGAAGCAATTGAGCCCTTGCGTCACTACCTGACGGTGCATGCGCCAGGCAATCTCTTGGTGTATTCAATGATCGATATGAATATCCAGATCATGGCGCTTTGCGACAATCTGGGCGAGCCTAACCCAAGAGCTGACGACTATGAGGCTAAGGTCCATCGATTTGTTGACTACCTTAATCAATGGGAACAGAAGTTTAATAACGATCCTCCGTCGGCCTTCGGCACACGAGAAGCTTTCAAAAAGCAGTCACAGAAGGCCACAGCGGCGCTTGCGCTTTTGACACAGAACATCGCCCCAAAAACGCAGTCAGTACGAACGTCAACCTCATCTGAGTTTGAGACTCAACATCTAGTGAGAATCGGACTCGGGCCGAATCACGGGATACATCAACTGAGCCAACATAAATCGGCCAATTAGCAGTGAGTAAAGCAAATTTGAGCAATGAACTAATGGCATCAGATCTCTGAAAAAGTGTAGACTATTTCGGTCAGCCTCAAGCCCAACTTTCAACTTCACGAGGATGTGAAACAGTATTCTTCATTTATGATTCTTCCAGCCACTTCCACCTGTAAAGCCGCCCTGGATTTTCTCATTAGGTGAACTTTAAACGCTCTAATTGACACATCTCAAAACGCGCGGTATCGTCTTTCTGTATAAGTAATTGTTCGATTTCTAAAATTTGATACACTTTTAATTATACCGGAGTGTTAAAACAATTTCTCGTCACTATTGTGGAACAATCTGAAGCAGAAATCCCTTTCTTTCCTTCTTTTTCTCTGAAAACTCATGCAGTTTGAAAAAGCTCAACTTTTCCAGAAAACTAACGGATTGGATCAAAGAAACATCTCGGGTTTGAGGCTTCGCCCACCGAGGTCAGGTCCGCCCGAGAGCAGTCCCGGCCTTAAAGAGTTTCACTTTGCCCCATTCACCTTCACCCCAACCCTTAGAGCCAATCCTTATCCCGAAGTTACGGATCTATTTTGCCGACTTCCCTTATCTACATTATTCTATCAACTAGAGGCTGTTAACCTTGGAGACCTGCTGCGGTTATCAGTACGACTTGGTATGAGAGCAAATCCTTCCTGTGGATTTTCAAGGACCGTCGTAGGCGCACCGGACAGCCCAAAGGCTGCTCTTCCAGTTACAAAACCCCATCTCTGGATAAACCATCCAGGGTCATAAACTGTTAGAAGAAAAAGAAAACTTCTCCCAGGGCCCACGCCGACGTCTCCACATTCAGTTACGTTGCCGTGAACTCCATATCCAAGTTCTGGAATATTAACCAGATTCCCTTTCCCTCGGCCCCTTGTAATAAGAGAGTTAAAGTAAACCTTTTTTTTTCGCGCTGGGCTGGCTCGCGTTACTGATACTGACGCTTCTGTTGTCAGATTTGCAGCCACAGGTGGGTGAAAAAAGAACTACGTAAACAATTCTGGCTTTCAGATGTTGATTAAATGTATCAAGCAGAAGAGAAAAAGAATGGAATATTTAGTACAGGGCATGGTAGTCAAGCTGGCGATGGTCATATATGAGTCATTTTGCGATCCAGGTCAGCAAATTTGGCTCTCCAGTCTTAATCAGATGTATAAGCCAGAAAACAATTTAAGCCGTACCCTATTTCGACACGAGAATATGAGGAAATGTTCGGTTTAACAGAACAGATTGTGCAATTGAGCGCTTGAATTCGCACGTGACCTTCGCCAAAACCCTGGCAATTTACGTGTTTCAAGCATACAATTTTGAAGATAGTTCTCATAGGTAAGTATCAGATAATATGACGATTGCCTGAATTATCATGATAAAAACATTCCGTGCGTCACACACGATATTGTTCATGTCCCTTCACTTGCGAGATTTGTCTATTTTTTAGGGGAAAATCAGATTAAAGCAGACATTTTCGCACATAGAAAAAAATTGGCGCTGATCTTGAAGCGATATGGAGACAAGCAAGGAGGAGGCAACCCAGAAGAAAACACAATATTACTGTTACAGCAATCACCAATCCAAAATTTATGTCCCTTATCGTTATATGCGCCACGTCCTGAACAACTTTAAGTGACTGTAGTCTTCGGAGGGCCCCACCATGCCCATGGCTAGCGGGTGGTAGTACCAAAACACACCCACAACACACGCGTAAAGGACCGCATACGTTGGCTTTCTAATGAAATTCGGCAATTTTCTCGTGCATAACTCAACCAAGAATCCCGAAACAAAAATGGCGAAATAGAGCGCGGGAACGTAATGATGCAAATATGTCACTCGGCTCATAATGACAAAGGGCAAATAATGAAGCACCCAGCCAACAAAAGGGAAAATACCACCTGCTAGAATGAAGCGCCACTCGTCTGAAAAGACACCCAATTTGACTTTTTGCCGTTGCCAGGCAAGCAATATGCCAGAGAAGACAAAAATGGCCAAAAAAACGCATAACGTGGAAAAAAGCGTGACAAAGGGGTGGCCCATGAGAAAATAGCGATACGCGCCAGGTCCCCAGCTACTCATACGGAGGCCCAGCCGCAAAAGCGGCCATTCCCACCAACTAGAGGCCAAGTGGTCATGATGGTCTGGATCGGGTACTAATGCGTTATTGGAGGCCATCATGCCGTAGTTGAGCAACACAAACTCTTTCCAGAACTTCGGTTTTGGCGCCACGTATTTTTCAGCAGGCATCTCGAGGCGGTCATTCACGTGGTCTTCGATGTTCCACCACGTGCTCTTATCCAGGGCCAAAAAAGATCTCTTGCATATAACCTCGCCCTGTTGGAACCCCCATGCCGGGTAAGCATGCCCCGTGGTGGCCAAGTAGCAGCCCACGACTTTATGTCTGAGCCTGAAGTTCGTCAGCACAGGATGCAACTCAGCTTCGTTCTCGTCCAGGAAAGCAGGCAGCGGCGACTTGTCCTGCAGTTGAATCTCAATAATCCAATCATCCTGATCGTCATCTATACTTATGCCGCCGTAACACGTTGCCTCGTAATGCTGCATCAGCACTGCAGCGGCTATTGCGTGCAGGTGTAAGAACGCTCCGGTGTTTTTGTGGCTGAGTCTAATAGTGTCGCCATCTTTCACTAATGTTTTGTAATCGAGATTCAAATCGGGATTTTCCTCGTCAAACTCGAGCGTGGCAAATCTATTTTCATCGCGGGACGTGCGCATACCAAATTCAACCAAAAACTCATTATTGTCGTCCTTGAATCCATATGTCGTGACTTGTTGCTGATGTGACCCCTCCGGGTATAGGTGCGCATGCGAATGGAGCAAGTTAGGCGACAATCCTTGCGATCTGAGCGTGATTTTCAGCCCGTAGGCCACAGAACGCGGTCCATTCTGTAGACTGTTGCCTTCTAAAGAAGCCTGCAACAATGTGGAAATGGATCCGTCACCGGGGCCAGAGCGCGAAAGAACGGCAAAATGCACTTTGAACGCACAAACGTAAATGCAGAAAGGTACGACGATCAAGCATACTATCCGTGAAAGCCAATGTGCTGCATAAACACGTCTGGTAATCCGAGCGGGCGGCAGTGCTGTTGTCTGGTATGACTTGATCAACAAGTCGTATCCTGTATATAACCCCACAAGCACGGTGACAAAGAGCCCGACCCATTTCACCAGGCAGACACATCCAATGGAAACGCCTGTCAAGGCGAGCCACGCAGAGCCTCTAAGCGTCAACAACCGGTCTTGCGCGCTCAATGTGTGCATTTTGGCAAGGCAGAAAAACGTCAGCACGGTGAAGAAAAGTAGCATCGAGTCCAAAAGAATGAATTTGGACAACGTGAGCGAAAGCATCTCAAGGGCGACGGAAAGCGCAACGTACCACGATGTCCACATCGAATAGCCGAGCTCTAGGCCTGTGTAATAAGCTAGCGGGGTGCACAAAACACCAAATATACAGTTGAAGTACCGCATGTAGATGAAGTGGTTTCCAGGTGGGAACGGTTTACCCGAATCGAACTTGAATTCGCCATCAAACCCGGCCAACCAGCCCAGAAGACCCACAAGTAACTTTCCCAATGGCGGATGAACATCGAAATAGAATTCGCGCTGGATATAATACGACCCAAATTTGCCGAAATGCGCCTCGTCCCAGACAACGCTCTGATTGTTCGAAATGCCGAAAAACCGCACATAAGCCGCTAAAGAAGTGAGGAGGATCGGCAGAATCACGTATTTCCAGTAGTACCACCATTTCCCTGGCGTTTGGGGCTCCTTGAGAGAAAGTGTAGATGTTTGTTTAACGAGCTCGTCGAAATCCGGGCCAGAATGCAGAGTGGCTTGTTGGCCTATTTGACGGTACCTTAGGCTGGCGCCATTTGGCCGCGACACGCCTGTGCTGGAAACAGCGTTTTCCAGAACAATAGCCTCACCGAGATCCATAATCTCAAAGGGTTGCTTTTGGTGAAAATAAACGCTTCAAAGTTGAATACTGAATGGATTATCCTCTTTTGAGACGTGTGCTCGGCAACCTGCATACAGCAGGCGTCCCCATATGGTGTGGCCATGCAAATTTCTTTTAAGTTGAGAAATAGATCGAGAACTGCTTTGATGACAAAAGCGGGACTCTCGATGCGCCCGGATAATTATTTCATTTGCGAGCAGTGGAACTCATCTCATCACCAGATATACGTTGTCCATGTTTACATGATGAACACCATGCAGGAATGCAGGTCACGTACATTTTGAGACAGCATAGTGAGATAGCGACAAGATGAAGACTTTTTTTCTCGGTTGCTTCATAAATGTTTTGAGGGAGTGAAAAGACTTGGGGAACTGTGAAATGCTGTGTTGGGTTTAACAAATACGTGGGAATTGAGGTTTTGATTGCGGCCTCTTCAAATGAGAAGTGAAGTATCACGTGACATCATAGTATGCAAGTTCAAAATCATAAATACATATGTTTTGCGGAGACCGGTGACAAATAAAGCATATTTGAGGCTTACTTGATTGAAAATGAAACCTGTCACCTATTGATAAAAAAAAAACCGTGTTAAACCATGCAAAGACCGATCGCAGGGACTCAAAACACGTTAAAAAACGGCCATTTATCCGCATGGATACTTTTACCCGTCACAAGAGAGCAAGATTGCTAATTTTAAAACTGATCATCTCATCATTGGCGTCATTCATTAGTACTCTATCGCCGCAGGGGCTGCAAAGATCAAAGTCAGAGTTTCGGGTTGCATACGCACGTGCATCGACGCAATTTCGCAAACGGTTGGAAATTACGAACTTTTATGCTCAAATAAGATTTTTGGCCGAGACCGGGGAACACAAAACTCGCAACTTGCCAGAAACTTTCACAGAAATTACCATAGTCGTTGAATCTAGCATTTGTGCACGTAATCAGAAAGGAGAAATGAGTTGTTGTATGCAGTGCCCTATCTTCTTGGAACACAACACTTAGGGTGTGCATAGTATAAGCATACATGCACTCCTATACCTAAGCATGTGTCCCATAGAATTCTATAAGGTTTTATCAGACCTTATCCATGGGAGTTTGCGTGACCAAGAGGTCACGCCACTGTCTCACACGGAGGCAGTTCATCTCTCTATATAAAGCATAGCCATCCCCTCTTGAAATCATTCATGAGGCGACTAGACTAATCCTAATTATCCCATATACGTGTTAATACTATGACTACCACTGTTTCCACTCCTAGTGTGATTGACACCCGCACTGATGACTTCAGAGCTGTATTGAGTAACTTCAAGTTGTTTAAGAATGAAGAGGGTTCTCATTGGACGTTCGCTGGTGACACCTCACTTACCAATCTTGACACTTCCATGCAGGTCACTCTTCAACATATCTGGGAACAAAATAGGGAGCTCTATAATTTGTTTACTCATAGCGAGAGTGGTGTCCTCTCTCAAGTCATTATCATTCAGTGCTTCATTCAAGTTTTCCATACCTTAATCACGTTCTTGGGACTAAGTCTGATGCTTCACAATACGAAGTCTGCGAGTTGAAAGCAGGTGTTTCCTTAAAAATTTGTACTCTTCAATGTGAGCTTTCAAGGTAATAATGATGTATTATTTTCTCGGATTGCTTGATGTTTTTGACACCATAAATTTGCTACCAAGACAAAGAAAGTGTGTTCATGAAACGTTCCTCTAGCTTGGGTCAATTAGTGACTCATGCTCTCAAATCAATCAGACAAAAAAATTGAAGTGTACCAAGTAAAGCGTTGAAGAAAAGCCATGTTTTATTGTCTGCTTTGATTGCTTAATTGCACAAGATTGAATGTCTCTGTAGAACTTTGTGGCTTCCAGTAAGTACCTTTAGCTACCATCAGAATCAAGAATATCGAACATATGAAGTTTCTGATGCTCCAGCTTCCTAAAGTGAATGTCAAACCAATGACATGAAAATAACGGATTAGAAAGGAAAAGAAGACGAGAGCGGATACTACAAAAAAAAACAATTGAACGAATTAGAGAGGCAAGGAATTCACAGATGCTGAGCGGAATAAGTATGGCTCCTGTATTCTACGATCATAAAAGTTTGGTGAATGAGGCGGATTTCGACCAGATAACATCAGAATGTTTTCTTACATTCCAAAAAAAACTGAAAGTTCGACAACCAAATTCTACAGTACCTCAAAATTATCACTATTCTTAATTCACAATCACGCAAAGTCATAAGCTTAGGAACAAAACAGATACAAATTAATAAAGTCTCAACTAGAGACTAACAAAATATAAATAACAAAAGTGGAATAATCCGAAAAACAACGCTCTCACGCGATATAGTCAGCAATAGTGTCTGCAAGGCTGCTGATGATATCGTGATGAGAATAATCGGCCGCACGTGAGATGAAACCAAGCAAAATCTTACTGGCCTGTGCCATCAAAGGAATTGCTGAGAAATATCCGCGGCGCTCAATCGATCCAGACTCGAATTCCGCATCCCAGTCAAAAGGCGTACCATCGAGAAGATCCTTCATTTTGATCCCGGCAAGATTTGCGGCATTATCAACTAAGGGGTAAAGCTCCTTAATGAGTTTATGAAACTCCTGCGCTGCCTGGATGTTAGGGAAATTCGCTGGGTGCAATTCGCCTGGCTTGGTTGCAGAAAGCTCTTTTGATGCGATATTCTCCTTTGGTGCGGGTGTTGCAGGCGTGGCAGCAGCCAATGCGACGGCGGAACAGATAAAGGGGACAGAAAACTTCATATTGATTTGAATTTGTTGATACTTAAAAACCCGTTGAAGTTTGGGATTTATCTCTAAATTTATACTTTTTTCCTCAAGTCATTCAGAATGCGTCACTAAGAAGCATACATCATGAGCTTGTTTATTTTGCACCCGAATGCGGCGGGGAACTTAATCGCCTTTATTAACACTAACAATGCATAGGGTCAGTGATATACCAAAGCGGGCGTCCTGCTGGCCCAAGAAGGTTTGGCCGCACAATGGCGTTTGCAGCTCGCTTTCTGAAAATTGCCGCGATTTCATTGTTCATTAAAAAAAACCAAGCTTTAGGAGAGACGTTTCTAGGTTTCGACCGGTATACAAGGAGTTATTCGGCAGATCGGAGATTTCCTTGTTTTCCTCCGGATTCCGCAACAAATTTGGCAAATCACCGCTAATCTCATTGAGCAAATAACCGAGCAAATTTGGTCCCGCTTGTAATCAGCATCCCCTCCGCTAACTAAATCCGTCCCCTAATTTAGTGACCGGGATTGTCATGAGACAAAAATTTCGCTTTTATTCAATAAAACTTGAAATTCTTTCGATTTCTACCCGAACCCCGCAAGAACAAACAAGAATCAAAAAAAAATTAAGAATAATGCAACAAACCTTGACAAATGTGGAAATGTGTGATCGCTTGATCTTGATTGTGTAGAAAACAATCATCAAGGCAAACAATGGACAATCCCAAAAAGCCTGATAACATACCGAATCGCAATTTGAAGTTGCACTTTTTCTTAAAAGTTGAGGGTTTTTTCAATCACCTGGATTTTTTTTTCCCACTTGTGACGAAACAAAAAAGAACGATTACCATCTAAGGATTTTTCAAATTCAACGTCAAGCAAGGTGTCATTTATTTCCACGAACCGCTATTGAAGAAATCTATTATATACAAGCACTTGGTTTGAGCTTGTTCCTATTTCATACAAATTGTGCCTACTTCGTTTTGAACACTCACAAAGTCATTCAAGTAGTGATGAAATGTTTGAGAAAACGCCTTGAATCGTACAATTTGGTCATAAGAGTATATTTTCGTGCTGTGAGCAGTACAAAACAATCTACTACACGACTCGACCTTTCGATCTTTATTATTTTTAACCTTGTCACAAATATTCAAAGTGTCACTGAGAACTGGATTTTTTTATAGTATAGGATTTTTTTTGGGCACTCAGCATTGTTTCAGAAAAATGATGTAAGGTACACCTCGGTCGAAAAAGAGAGCAACAATAAAGGCTGTAGCTTCATCAATTTTAATATTTACTCGCGGAGATTACAGAGATAAGAGTAATAGATCATCGAATTGGCTTCTTCTCTTATAGTTTTCAGCCCGGGTCAGAATCATATCAATTGTATTCATCCTCATTGTATTTCTGGTTTGAGGGTCCATGGGCTCAAAAGCCGGAAACGGAGATGTGTCTCGTCCCAATGCGAAAACACTCCCTGTGAGCTCAGTCACGTGATACATTGCTTTACAAACACGCTTAACTGAATTGCTCCATCTTGCAGACCGTACAATGGTGGAAAGAGACATAGACAATTATTAGAAGCGAGAAAAGAAAAGTCCACATCTGAAGATGACCAAGAATTAGGTTTAGATTGTGAACAATCATTTGTAATTTTGTACATCATGTTTCTTGATCTTCGAGGCAGGAAAATGTTCAAAAAATGTAAACACAAGTTAAATAAAATTTAGCCAGTGAAGTATCTTTTCTCTCTCAGGCTACCGGAGGACCATTTCAAGTAAAAGAGATGTGAATTTTTCGGACTTCAAAGTGTAATCAACGCCCGGTCACGTGACCCACATAACTGCTCCCCACTGGCGACCAAGTGCGGCGGCGCCACAGTGTGCCTTTAAAAACTGTGGAGGGAGATAAAGTATGTTGCACAGAAACCTCCAAAATGGTGTCATTGTGGATTGCCTGACTTGAAAAATTGCTCAATAATGTGTAAACAAGAATTGATCCCATATAATGGGTGCTCGTCGCACGCATCCATAAGATTTCTACAAATATTGTACCATCGATAAATTATACCAGAATGGCCCCCACTTTAGCGCCCGAAACGTCACCCGAAAATCTTTCTAGTGTAGTGCATAAGTTGGCTCAGTTAAATGTCGCCGGCTCGAAAAATTATCGCAAGCCCGTTTTAACAGGGCCTGCTGCGTCATGGCTTGAAGGGTTACCCGAGCCGGCTCGAAAAAGATTTGATAAATACGGAATCGACTTGTCAAAGGGATACCCAAAAGTGCCCGAGCGGGCCGAAATCCCCACATTTCTCGACGAGGCATACGCCATCAGAGGTGATGAATATCCATACGTCGAACGTGGCAAGAATGCAGACCCACAGAAAAAAGCGTTATTTGGCGCGGCCACCGAAGTCATTGATTTGACGGCACATATCGGCACGGAGATCGTTGGGTTGCAACTTTCCGATTTGAATGACCAGCAAAAAGACGAGTTGGCACTTTTGGTGGCTGAAAGAGTGGTAGTATTCTTCAGAAACCAAGACTTGTCGCCTCAAAAACAATTGGAGCTTGGTAAGTACTGGGGTCAGGTCGAAGTCCACCCACAGGGCGCCAGAGTCCCCGATGGCATTGACGGCGAGGATCTTAGAGGTATAACGATGATTTGGCAAGATTACAGGAAAAAGTTTTTCGGGCTTCCATTAACTTTCAGGGACAATTCCAAGGGAAACGGAAATTGGCATGCCGACCTTGTACATGAGTACCAGCCTGCCGGGATCACGCATTTGCACAACGATACAATCCCCAAAGTTGGCGGCGACACTTTGTGGGCATCTGGCTATGCTGCCTACGATAAATTATCGCCGGCGTTCCAGAACTTCTTGGATGGAAAAACTGCCATTTATCGCTCGGCACACCAGTACATTGATAGGAACGACCCGCTCAGTGGGCCCAAGTACATTGAAAGAGAACACCCGATTGTGCGTACGCACCCTGCCACGGGCTGGAAGTACCTTTTTGTTAACCGTGGTATGACCGAACGGATTGTGGGGTTGGAGCCTGCAGAATCAAAGCTCATTTTGGAGCATTTATTTTCTGTATACGAGAAGAACTTGGATATCCAAGTGCGGTGGAACTGGGTGTCTGAGGACGGGTTGGGCACGTCTGCAATCTGGGATAACCGAATTGCTAATCACAATGCAGTTTGGGATCATGAGGGGAAACAGGCACGCCATGGTACAAGAGTCACGTCGTTGGCAGAAGTGCCGTATTTTGATCCAGACCTGAAATCACAGAGACAGGCGTTGGGGTTGAGTGAGTAGGTCGTGGTCTGATACGCTTGTGGTTGAACGGGTCATCAATATAAAAGTTTAGTTTATCGATTCAAAATTGTGTTTTCGCAGGTGCTCTTTGCGATTTTATCTATACAACGAGATCAGCAGTCAAACGCTTTGTTGATTTTGCCAGTCCTGGTATGTTCTGGGTGTTTCAGTGGAATACAAAACTTTACACGCATTCTGTTGGTAGCTTACAAACATAGTCGACCTAAAAAGTTGTCGTCTTTGAAGTACAAATTGATGTTTTTTTCCTTGAGCAAATCAGAATTAAACCTTTACAATGAGAGAGAATGCTTATACGTACGTGTTTTCGTTATGCTAACGCAATTTCACTTAAGTACCACCATGGCAATTCTTTGTCAGCAGACCGCATGGCACTTCAGACCTCTATCTGCATTTAAAAGCAGACCGCTTTGAATATATCCAATCTTCCAGGCCTGAGTTCTTTCAGATCCCAAGAAACGTAAAGGTATTTGTATACTAGCTCTGGATTCTGTGAGTACAGATTCAGCACAAACCTCGATGACAGCTTGCTACTCTTTTAGAATTCCCTTAAGAAAATGCTTCAATTGACTTGACACATGGTCATATACTACACACATTACTGTTCCCTTCTCCCACATGATTCATATGAGGTGCTAATTTATTGAGGACATCTGGGAGTCGAGCTTTTATTTGAAAAAAACACTCTACGAAGCCATTTTTTGAAAACATATTTTGATTCCAAAAACATCAATACTGGCGAGAATTCCGGTTCGCAATTCGCTACTCAAGCTTCATCCGGAATTGCCGACTTCAATGCATCCAAGTCGGCTCTGAGCCTGAGAAGCTGTCTATCAAAGAGCAATCTCAACGCAATGGGGCTTTCGTTGTCCACGCCAAAGTCCAGTACCCAGTCTTCGGAAACAATTGAGAGGGAGTGCACCCAGACGCCATATTCATGTACCAGTGGGTCGGGCAAGCCATCTGAATCCCTGTATTGGAAAAGAATCGCGTTGAGTTGAATAGAATTGCGCAAAATCAGCTCGTTTGTATTCAAAACCCGCGGAAATGTTTTGAAGACCTCTGAAGCATACTTCATATCCTGCAACACGATCTGCACGAACTGCAATCTGTTTAAGAGCACTGGGCCAGGTGCTGGAAGTGCTTCCACGTGACGCACGAGCTCTGTGAGCTCACGATCCAATTTGGAAGCGTCGTTGTCAAATGGGGCAAGCCTGAACATATCCCGGACAGTGTAGCTTTTCAAATTCTCGAAGAAATCGTTGATCTCGATGGCGAGTCGAGCCTCACCAGATGGCTGCACATCTGCCCGCTTCTTAAACATCATACTGTCCTTAAGGACGTCATTGTTAGGGTTCTGGAGATTCTGGATTTAAAAAGTTCCGGGCGAAGCAACACTCAAATCTTTCAACTCAGAGGGGTCTGTCCGGTATGCTGATGCGAAATAGTTGCAGAAACTTGTGATGAGAAGAATAGCTGTGTTTACTTTCATAGTTGTATAATGAGGAGCAGAATTTAAAGGACAAAACAAAAAATGATTTGATAACTGGCGCTTTATATGATGTCATCAACGTCCACAATGATATGTATTTTGCGGATACATCGACCCTTGTTTGCTGCAGTTTGTTGGATCACTTTTTCTTGGAATAATGCACACTTGCTGATCCAATGGCCTCCCGAGGGTCATTCATATTCCCCCTCGACCGCCATTGTGTTATGCGTTTTTGGTGATTTTGAGCCAATCACAGAGGAGTATTCACGAAGCACTGAAATATGCTGATATCCTCCTCTGTTGGTGTGTTTCATGTCTGGCATTCTACTGTCCGGACCAATAAACGCGGTGAAGCGGCTACATCAATTTGGCCATGTAATTTTGAAGTTCCGAAAACAAGGGATTGTTTATCTCGACGATTTGAACCGTTTTTGGACCATTGTTGAGCAAAGCATCGTAATATTCGAGCGAATTTGTTTGAAAGCAAAAAAGGCTGAGATACACTTGCCTTAAAAAAACCGTTTATAAGCTTGAAACTAACCGATGTTTTTGGAAAATCACCAAAACAAGAAGTGTTAATCATTTGCTGAGCAGATCCTAGATCAAAACTTTCCATTGTTTACAACAATCCAGGATATCCATTGTAAAACAGCTACACTGTGCTCGAACCCCGCTTTTTCTCACCCATTGCGAAGATCGTTTGCGCTCTTGCCGCAGAAAGACAGAACACCAACAAAACTGATCTCTCAAAACCTAGAAGTTTTCAAGATATCGGAAGGTAAGACCAAAATACAGTGGGTATGCGTTATAACGATGTAGAAACAAAGAGCCCTTTCTTACGATTTAGGTGAATAATCGTTATAAATACTAGCTCACCTTTTATTCAATAAACACAGGGACTCAAAAGGCAGAGGCAGATGCATCTATTCTACTGAAGCGAAGACTCAATTGGCTGGCTGAGGTTGCTTTATGCACCATGAATCAATGCTGCTCTTTGTTTCCGCTCGAGCCGCGGAGACCATTTGTTGATATTGATGGCTTCTTGAGGATGCACGCCAGTCAGATCCCAATTAATGAAAATATAAACACTTTCCTCATCAACTTTCACTATTGTAGGCGCCCTTTTGTTCTACTGGGACACCTCTTACACTGAAAGACTGTTGAGATGCAAACAGCGTCGCATCGAATGAATACTCTGCAGGAGTTTCCTTTTGTTTCCATGTTAAGTCGCTCAGTGGAGAGTGGATCATGAACTTACTCATCAAGTCACTGAAGGTTTCAGTAGGAGTAGCTGAGGTGGTTGAGGTGGAAGTAGATCTACCATGATTGATAATATTGTAACTTATATATTGAATGAGTTAATTAATTGAGTGACCTGTGAGGGAAACTCAGCTCCTTTTATAATGGACTTCTCTCGTGATAACTCCGGTGATAAACCCGAGTATCCCGAGGAACTTCATTGTTAACATGCAATTCCGTCAAGCATGTTACACTGCTTCAACAACTGAAGACGGGTAACAGGTTGCATATTATCAATTAGGAAAGTACTGAACAACATCACACTATCCCGTGAAGTCTAGTCAGTCCATAGGGAAAAGGTAGGTCTTGGCAGAGTCTAGTCATTACGTATGCAGTATGCCTAGTGCGACTAGACCCTCCAAGGGCCTTTTTCACAACAGCAAGACAGGCACTGGACGGGAATCCTGACCCTGATACACAGCTTGCTACTCCACTGGAGATCTTTTGAGAGAACGTTGTATATTGAGTTGACACATGGTCAGATTCTACACACGTGCGTGTTCTCTTCGTTCCGTACGATTTATATTAGGAGCTAATTACTTACGGGCATGTTGAAGACAAGCGTTTACTCGGAAACAAAAAGAATTGTGCCCTCAAGTGGGAATTTCGATCCTGGAAGCGTCGATGAAGCCTGATTTGGCCTTACGTCCGATACGGCACCCGCAACTCGAGCGTCGTCCGCAATTGCCGATTTCAACGCTTGCAACTCGGTTCTGATCCTCACTAGTTGTCTGTCAAAAAGCAATCTCAACGCAATTGGGGTTTCGTTGGCCACACCAAACTTTCGCGCGCGCTCTTCAGTATCGACTGAAAGGGAGTGCAACCAGATGCCATAGTCATGCTTCAGTGGGTTGGGCGAGCCATCCAAATTCCTATATTTGAAAAGTGACAAATAGGTTTGAAGTAAGTCACGTAAAAGCAGCTCATTAATATTCATATTTTGCAGCAAAGATTTGTGAATTTCCGAAGCATACTTCATTTCTTGAAAGACGATGTGCGCAAACTGCACTTTGTTTGAGAGTACTGGGTCAGGCACGGGAAGAGCTTTGACAAGGCGCGCAATCTCGGTGAGCTCACGATCCAATCTGGGCGATTCGGTGGCAAATGAAGCAAACCTGAACAATTCCATGACAGTAAAACCCTCTAAATCCTCGAAGAATTCGTTGATTCTGTCATCGAGTCGATTCTCACCTGAATGTTCCACATCGGCTCGTTTCTCAATCATCACATTGTCTTTAGAGACGTAGTTTGAGTACTGTACATTTTCGACTTGAGCAGCTTCAGGCGACGCAACGTTCAGATTTTGCAATGTTGAGAGCTGCACCAGGTGAGCCATTGCAAAATAGTAGCAGAAGGTTGCGAAGGAGAGGATCGATAAGTTCAAATTCATGGTTGTTTGATAGGAAGAAAAACCAAGACATAACAGAAAAGACTCACGGATACACAAGCTTTATATGAATTCCAATCAATGATCATCTTGATATCTCTTGTGATGAAATATTTATTCTTGTTCACACGATTTGTTGGGTCACTGTTCTTGGAAGAATGCACACCGGCCGGTTCAATGACCAAGCTGGGGTCATTAATGTGCTCCCCATTGTGTAATAATCTGCTTGTTTTTGAGCCACTCACAATCAAGGATACTTGAATTATCCGAATTACGTTGAAATTGTCTCATGCTGGTGTTTCATTTCGGGCTCTTCATTATTGTCAAGAACAAACGCTGTGTGGTGGCTGCACCGATCTGGCCACATATTTTTGATAATTCCCAAAACATGGGATTGTCTTTCCCGACGATTTGCACAGTTCCGAAAGCACTTTTAGCAAATCCCAGTAGAATCCGAATGAACTAGGTCGAAAATTGAAGAAAGTCAAATTATACCTGCCTTACAAAAAAATGTATTAGCCCAGACCTAGCCGGCCTTGTGAAATGGGGTTTTCAAGAAATGAGTAAGAAAATTGCTGAGCAAAGCTCAAAGAATAAGAAATCATTATTTGAACCAAGCAAATTGACCATTGTAATAAACCTCTATTGTGTTCAGACCCCGCTTTTTCCCAGATTATTGCGAGGATTTGCGTTTTTGCCTCAAAAAAGTACAACATTGATAAACAATCGCCTTTATATAGCCGAGGAACATTCAAGTTATTGGATTGGGAAGATTATGACTATATGCGGAACCTACTTTGTCACCCTCGACCTCGAATAATTTCTGGACAAATCAAGACCAAAAATACGCGCGATATATTCGATATAATCGACACATTTGAAACACTAACCCACTCATTTGTGTGTACGGTCAATTAGAAAAAGCTGCAAATGACCTATAGTTGAAAACCCGCCTTTGCTTTCCGCAATTTTATTAGAAAAATGTGAATGGAAATGTGGCTGATGGTTGGGTGCCTTGTTCAATTGCGGAAGAGATTAGTCAGGTTCAGTATGAGTCTTTGGAACAAAAACCTTTGTTACAGCTTACCCCCGGACGGTTCCAGGAGATTTGTCCGGGGGTCGAATTTTTCAAAAGATGGAAAATATTCTGAAAAGGTTTGTAAAAAACAAATGGCTAATCAGACACGATCTCAAGGCCCTTCACTTATATAGTCTTGGATCCCATGTACAGTAAGACCTGTTTAGAAGGATCTTGGTTTAAGAGATGACATGGCTTTATTTTTCAAAACAGCGCGAGAAATTGTTTTTCACACCAAAATTGCGCTCTTTAAGAAGACAGCCTGGGTACTAGTTATATTTCTGCCCAAAAGATGGGGTCCTTATAAACATGTCTTACTGTACCACTCTTTGGTGGAGTGTTAGGAGCCACGTCTGTGACGCGATGTCGTGTCTTTGTAAGCCAAACCTCCAAAGACGGCATACTCGAGCACATCATATAAAAAGTGTGAGACCATCAGCATTCGGTGGCAGCAAATAGGGCCTAAGGATCCAATGCACCTTAGCTCCATGTTGGTGCCCGTCAACGAATCATTGGAAAACTTAAGAAAAGCAAATTTGGTTGTAAAGACCGTCAAAAAGGTATACACTCGAAGACGGCGCGAATCACCGGATGAGCTCGCATTACTGATCCTTCTTTTGCGAGTTGCAGCGGCAGGTGGGGAAAATATAGCCTTTAAAGTGACAACGTTTTTGAATCTCACACGCTGCTAAGCCAAGAATCGAACGCAAGGCATGGTAGCGAAGCTCAGCTAGGGTTTCATGTATATCCATATACAGATTTGTGTAGAGCTAGGTAAGTAATTCTGACTCCAAGTCTTCAATCAGATGTATCATGCAAAAATTAAAAAAAAAAAGTAAAAATTCTGCTAGGCATGTTTGCTGACTCGGAATAAGTATTAAAAAGTGACGTGTTTATAAGGATCTTGATTAAATAAATGATCTGGCTATATTTCTCAAGAATAGAGTGAAAAGATTTGTTTTTTTTTTAAAAAAAAAAAAAGGCTCTGGAACAAGATAGCTTGAAACCCGCTTGCATCTCTGCTCAATCAATGTTAACTTTATCAACAGGTCTTGCTGTGTTACTCATTTTTGGTCTTTTTTTTAAAGTACTTCCTTGCTCGCTTCTAGGCTGATGAATCTAGGCTTAGCCTGATCAACTTTTGGGATTCTCACCCAAGAAACACATTTCTGATGAAGATATGTGGGTATAAAATATGGTTGTGTTCGAATCTTGTTATTTTGAGAGATAATTATTACTCGCTACAGCAATGTAGTACACTGCATCGGTTCGAGCGCTGGCTCAAACAATTAGTCAGCATGATATTCTCTCTCACAAACGGGCAAAGATGCATAATCTCGAAATAATGCCTATTTTTAGAAACTGATGATTGCTTAATACTACAGAGGTGTCACTAGCCAAAAATTTCTTGGTCTCGCTGATTGAAAGCTGAGCGGCACATCGCCCCTATCACAATTCATTTTCGCGAAGTTTCATGTCTCAAACCTCGTCTATAGCCTCATCCGGTATATCGGTTGTCGTAAAACTTCAGCATTAACAAATAGGCATCGAATCGGGCATGTCCAAAACTAAACGTTCTTGTGACGGTTGCACATAGTGTGTGCGGCCAGAGAGCCCGAAATTTACGAGCTAGTTCCGTTTCCGCGCGAATCTTTATGATGTGTTCAGATAACTGCCTCCTTACCTCCCGGAAGGCTCCGGGTCTGGGCTGGCATCAGCAGTGTGTTACTTTCCCACGCATACAAGAGATCTCACCTTGAAAGTAACGGCATTACCCGCGACGTGAACCCTTGAAATGCGCAGCCAACTTATGTACCGAGCGTTTTATGCATCTTCCATCATATGTACAGGTCTAAAGCCGAATCTGGCATATAATTTCCCGCGACTCTCGGGCCGACGTTTGTGCGCGTTTACCCGCATCCCTGTGCATGACCCACCGAACCAAACGCCGATGGGCATCGTTGCTGACAAACTGTTGGGTGGCTTCACCGGATATCACGGGAAACTTGACTGACACAATCTCAATTGACCATATAAACACAGTAAACCTGCTCAAGAGTATTCGTATCAGGAATCCAGTCTCTCAATCAACCCTCTCCTTCTTGAAACACCGACTTTTACTGCTGACTGTGCTAAAAGCTTGGCAAGCATCGTTGCTGCTTACATAAAAGACTCAATCAATACAAAACGCTGGCCCGAAATCACAAAAAAATGGCTGACAAGAGAGAAGACTCGACTGGCTCGTCCTTGGCTGGCGACGCTGAACTGAACTCGCTGGTTCGTGCTTATGATGGGCATCAAGACAATCCTGCACCTGAAACAGTAGACGAAGAAAGATTGGGCTTCGACCGTGCACAGCTGGCCCTCCTAAGAGTTCAGTCCGGTTTTTCCTTCTTCAATGAGCGTTTGAGCGGGCAGCGGAAGGCTTTGGCCATTAAAACGCTCTTGATCTATGCCCTCATGGGTTCCTGCATTTTGGGCGTGTTCTCTATCTATTGGGGCTCGTCGTACCAGCGCACGACGCGGTTTAAAAACCTTCGCATGCTAGTTGTGATTGAGGATGACCAGACTGTGAATGGTCTAGACCCCTATATCGGCAACGCTATGCGTGAAACTGTTTCTACGCCCGAAGCCATGGAATTGGGGTTTTGGGATATTCAAAACACGACAGCGTTCCAAGAATTGGCGGCAAAAAATGGTCATGATACGTGGGCAGAAGTCCAGCGGCAGGTACATCACCAGCGGTACTGGGCCTCGATCTACGTGAAGCCCAATGCCACCCTTAACCTTCAAAGTGCCATTGTTGATGGTGATACCGGGTATAACGTGTCGTACAACTCGGTAGTGTCGTTTTATGAGACCGGCAGAGATATGCTGGCAATGATCCAATACGCGATACCAAATCTCCAGGCCGTGGGAGATATGTTCACGCAGCGGCAGTCGCAAATTATTGCCGCGCTACTAGATGGTATGGACACGTCTACAGTCTTTGCCAGCATGGACCTGGTGCGTGTCGCCACATCCTCGTTGGAGGTATCGTATGTTGACGCAAGACCTGTCACAGACGACGTGCTAATGGCGCCGTTGCAGGTGGGGCTCATCTACATGATTATTGTGACGTTTTTCGGGTTCAACTTTTTTGGTGACGTGCATCGCGAAGTGATCAAGTCCGGCGTGAAAAAATGGCATTTGCTTATATACCGTGTGACCGCGTCAATCTGCAGCTTTTTCTTCATTAGTTTGTTTTTCTCGCTTGTCACGTTGGCGTTCCAGGTCGACTTCACCGTTGCCTTTGGAAAATCGGGCTTTTTGGTTTATTGGATGACGACTTTCATCACCATGTGTGCTGTGGGCAGTATGAACGAGATGGTGGCCATGATCTGTGTGATGACTTATCCGCCCTTATTGGGGTTCTGGCTCTTGTTCTGGGTCATCAGTAATATTGCGGCCACATTCAGCCCGATCGCATTATGCCCAGAATTTTACCGTTACACATATGCAATGCCGATCCACGCGGCGTACGAGATCAACAAGGTGATATTCTTTGACACGTATAAAGGCGCTATGGGGCGCAACTTTGCGATATTGATCATCTGGGCCGTCTTGACCACGACGGGAATGGCATTAGTGTTTATCCCATTCAAAAACGTATTAGGCAAAAGGGCCATGGCAGAAAGGAAGCGTATAGAGCAAGAATTATTGGCCAGTCAGGCGAAAGACGAGGAGGGGCGTATCCAATTTGAAAAATAAGCGATGAATTGGAAAAACACGCAATGGGGACGAAAAGATTCATAAGTCGTTCCATGTCTGTTTTATCTTTGTTTCAAGGCTATATGAGAAGCAAATCATGCACAATTTTGGCTTATATTGGGACCGAGAATTCTTATCTCGAATCTTGACAGAATGTTGTGGTAATAAGTGGGATTTTGCAGTCAAGTTTTATGTAAAATAAAAATCCCACAAGCATCCTAATGGAAGACCGGCCTAACGGTTCAACCTCACAGATACTCCACCACGATCACCTTGTAGTGAAAAATACCGAAAGGTAAAGTATTGGTAGCGTGAAGTAGAGCCTAATTATTATTCTGTTCAACTTATACAAATGAGAAGGAAAAAAAAAAGAATTATAATTATAATTTTCAGAGTTTCAAAAAAAACAGTGGATAAACAGAATGCGATACTTTTCATGAACATCAACGCGACTGTTATTCAAAATGCATACTCACTGATGATAAAAACTCAAATATACGTAGAATTGCTTTTTTCAACAACGCACTTGATATCTAGATTAGTAGTTAGTCACATAGCCATAGCGTTTGCACATATTAAGATCGACTTTACATGCGAGGACACAACACGAAATGTGGGGGTCCAGATCTGGATCACCCACACCTTTGGAATCCGGCATACAACCATGCACCGACAAATATTACTCCTACAAGCGCATATACTCACGCACCCTTAAGATTATGGTCCTATATGAACAGAAATGAGACATTGCGCTGGACGTTGCTGTCGGTATAATATTTCTCAAAAATAYAAGGGGCCTGGCTTTTGAAACACACGTGACACATTTGTGGGGTGATTTGGATTGGTGTAAGCAATCGCGTGGGTGCGGATTTTATATGCCGGAATTGTTTACATTGCCCTGATGCGCCAAATTGAAGAAAATCCTCGCGTGCTTAGCCGSCCCACCACTCTTGAACGAATAAAGCACCTCACAAAAGGACACCTTTCCGCTGCTGTACATAATCTGAAACATATACCAATCGATTCACGTGGCTTCATTTATACAGGTGTTTTTTTTTTCTCCTGAAAATCGACCCGAATTGAGTGTTTTGCCATGTCCCAAAATACCCCCCGCAAGGATGACATTCGGGGCCAGCTTTCGGATATTCAGCGCAAGCTATTTGGCGCCAATAAATCCCGTCCACGCGCCTCAGACTTGCTGCTGCGCCTGCTGGACCTGCTGCTGAGCTTTCCGGGCGATATAACCGCTTTTCTGTCCGAAACAGGGCCAAACTCCACCACTCTGGCCCCTTTCCCGCCATTTTCGGCGTCCTCTGGCGACAGAACTACCGCAAACGCACCGCATTCTGCACCGCACGCTCTGCTCAACCAGTCGTCTCAAACGGGCCCACCACCGTCGAATTCTGCCGTTTTGAGACGTAACAATACCCCCTTACAGCCTCCCACGGCTAATCATAGGGGCCACCGCGCCGTTCCACAGCCTAATCCGGCGTTGCGGCCTGAGCTGAAGGGCCAGGATATGAACTTTGTTGTTGGSCTCAGCGAGAATTTGCTCAGCGAGTGCCGGCGGCTTACAGCGGAGAATCACAATATCAAGGCAAAATTGAAAAGCCAAGTGGACGAGCTCAACGAGTACAAAACACAGGTCTCGACGCTCGCAAAGACTCGGTCATTTGCTGCCACCAGCGAGCTGCATTTGCGCGATAAAAATTGGGAGTTGGAAACAAGCAATGCGGCACTTACGGAGCAGTTAGATGCGCTCCGCTCCGCCAACGAGAAATTGATCCGCACACACAACGAAAACACACTCCGGGTGTCTAATTTGCAGCGCGACAATGACGAGCACCAAATGAAGGCGGCTACCTTGAGCTCGGACCTTCGCTTGGTGCAGGACACGTTGCAAAAACGGCTTGCCGAGTTGAACACTAGAATCGAAGAGTTGAACGACGAAAACGACACGTTGCATGCGAAAGTACTCGACCTCGAGGCTGCTAAAGGTCTTGAAAATACAAATACGAATGACTTTGTTCCACACTCTCAAGAGGATACCGTCGGTGTTGATGATGCCGAAAACTTCGACTTCGAGGCCGTGCTCCGCGATTCCGCCAAGTTTCTTTCAGAACCGGCGCTCGAAAATCCTCAAAGACTGGACTTGCAATTGGAGACACTCCAGGCGAACTTGGCACACTCAGTACGCACGGTATCGCGGCTCAGAGCAGCGCTCATGAAGGCAAGAAATGCGCCTCTTGCGTCCACGAGAAACACGCCGAAAACAGCTCGCAAAGCAAAACACAAAGACGTGGGGCAGTCGCCAGGAGCAGGGCGTGCGCTTGCGTTTCATACGCCAGCCAAAAGAAACTCGAAATTTATTATATTGAATGACGAGGAGGCCTCGCCGCTGGTGTCACAATGGCCCGAGGAGGAGCACTGGGAAAATTTTCTCGGTGCTGACGCCGGACTCACGCCTTCAAAATCATCGAAGCGAGTGGTTGATGAGTCTGATGAAGAAGCAGTGGACCAACAAATTGGTCTGGAACTTAAACGCACGAACTCGTATTTGAACGACACAGACAGCTCCGAGCTGGACTTTGAGGCCCCGAAAAAAACGACGAAGCAAAGAGTTCTTTCACAGGAGCTCTCACGCGCGGCCGAGCCGATAACTGAAGCGCAGRTTCAGCAGTTCGCCCGTGACAACAACTTGGTGCTCTTGACACTGGATGACTATGCTAAATTAGAGCATAACGATGTGTCTTGCATGTCTGTTGAACGCATCACAAATGTGATTGAAAACAAGGGCTATGTTTTGTTGAGCAAGAGTGAGCACGCTGAGCTCTTGAGCGAGGATGAGATGAGGACTAGGTTGCTTGAGAGGGGCATCGTGTCACTTCCTGAAGAAGACCTTGCAGAGCTCAAAGACACAAAGCATAAACACGATAACCCCGAGTTTGCTTACTTATGCGATCAACTCAAGGTCAAGGGCTACGAAGCTGTAGAAGAAGAGTACTTGGCAAGTCTCCAAAAGAATGAAGCGTTAATTTTGTCACCGCCACAATCATACTTGGCATCGAAGTGCAAAGCCGCAAACTTGCACTTGTTGCCTAATGACGAGTTTAAACGCCTTAAGAGGGTCGAAACAGAATATCTTCAGCCTTCGAAAGAGTACCTCACAAAAAGTGCGAACGAAATGGATTTGTACTTGTCGTCGTCTGATTACATAGAGGAGTTGAAGTTGAAAGCGAACAATCCAGATGCACTTCATGTGGCAAGTAAGGCCGAAGATTTGGGGCTCAGAGTCTTGTCTGCTGAAGAATTTTCACGCCTCCAGTCGCCTGATTTGGCCACGTTGACAGAAGCCGCAAAAAGACATAGTCTTATTTTGCTTGAGGAAACGAAGTTCAAGGGCTTGGATGAATTGGCGAATAACCCGCTGCTTACCTTCCTAAAAAGCATGTCAAGCAAACTTGGACACCTACTTTTGCTGAACGAGGACTACCAAGAGTTAACGGAGCCAAATTTAGAAACTCTCAAATCCAGGGCCTTGTCGCTTGAGCACGAGATCTTGCCCTCGGCCGAGTTYGCGCGTCTTGAAGTCTTGGCTAATAACCCGCCGATCGATCACATAAGGAAGAAGGCGATCGGATATGATGTCACACCTGAACAGGAAATAAAGCAGTTGCACAAGCTTGCGCATGAGCCAAGCCTCTCGCATGTTCAGAGGCAGGCCGAAAAGCATAGTCTTGTGACGCTCTCCCAATCGGAATACACTGAGCTTTATAGGCAAGCAAATGAGCCCTCGATAGAATCTTTGACAGCATTTGCAGAGAAGAAAAATTACAAGGTTGTGAAAGTCTCGGACCACGAAAGGTTGTCCCAGATTGCAAAATCCCCTAGCATAGATTTCTTGAAGGAAAAAGCTGGCGCGGCTGGCTGTGTCGTTGTGCCCGGAGAGACTTACAAAGCCACGGTAAAGCTAGCGCACAAACCTGATGAGGAGCATCTTCGTCAAAAAGCAAAAGGTTTGCAATTGATCTTGATTCCCGAGCAAGAGCTTGAAAAGTTGAAAAAATGTGCTGAGAACCCAGATAAGGACCAGTTGACGGAGAAGGCTATTATTCTCGGGTTGAAAGTTTTGACTTTGGCCGAGCACAACAGCCTAGTTAAGCGTGCCCACGACCCTCTGATTGAGGAGATTAGGCATCATGCGGAAGGTGCAGGGTGCTCGGTAATTTCCACGAGAGAGCTCGAAAACATTCAGAAAAAGGCCACTTCTCCAACATTGGAAGAACTTACTAATTTGGCCAAAAATCATCAGTTGGTTCTCGTTCACGCAGGCGACTATCTGTCTCTTCAACAGTCAGCCAAGGCGCCCACTTTGGAACATATGAGAATTGTGTGTGAGAGAATGGGCTACACAATTATTGGGCGTGAAGAGCTTTCCGTCTTGGATCAGCTAGCATACAAGCCAAATGTGGAGCAGTTGAAAGAAAGGGCAGAAGATTTGAAATTAGAAGTTGTCCCCGCCGATGAATATTCCAAGTTGCACCTACTTGCACACGCGCCTTCGTTGGAACACGTGAAGGCATGCGCGGAAATTCTAAATCACGTTGTTGTTGCCAGAGAAGTATTTGAATCTATTAGAGGTCAGGCTGAGAGACCTGATGTGACACATCTCACTGAAAAAGCTTTGGAGAGAGGAATGATCGTTGTTCCGAAAGCTCTGCACGAAACTTCGCAAATGCTTATTGCATCACCTCCGCGCGACTTTATCGAAAAGAAAGCTGCATTGCATGGCTTTGTCCTTGTGGAAAGAGCCAAATACGATAAGCCCTCGCTCGAGTTTGTGACAGAAAAAGCTTCTCTACACAATTTGGTGACTATTAACGGCGCAGAGCTCGAAGATTTGCGTACCCAGTTGGAGGCACCGTCTCCCGAGTACATTCAGATCAAGGCTGACCATTTAGGATTGACTGTGGTGTCAAAATCTGAGCTTAGAAACTTGCAATTGTTGGCAAATGAACCTCCTGAAAGTCACGTGCGAGATGCAGCGACCAAGTTAGGCCTTATCTCGTTGACCGAGTCTGAGCTCTTGAAACTCAAGAATGAGGCTGCTGCCCCGTCAGAGACAGTTGTTATTTCTCGCGCGGCTACTCTTGGGCTTGTCACACTCCCAGCTGGGGAATTTCAGGAGTTGCAAAGGAAAGCTACAAGCCCAACCGATCCAGAGCTCGAACAGCTTGCGACTAACTCTGGACAGAAGCTTGTCCGAAATGCTGACTTTGATGCCTTGAACGCCCAGATTCATTCCCCTGCGAGAGCATACGTCGAGGAGAAGGCCAGAGAGCATAATCTTGCTGTCATTCCACAACGCCAATTATCTGAGCTCGAAGATATTGCTTTTCGACCCTCGCTCTCACAAATAAAGGAAGCTGCGTCAAAGAACGATCTTGTGGTGATACTGAAAGGGAAGTACCAAGACACTATTCGTCTAGCTTTTGATCCCCCTCATGAGCATGTGAAAAACATGGCGTTGAAACACGAGTCCGTGATCGTCGAAAAGACCGTGCACGAGGACATGAAATTGAAAGCATTCACACCCACGATAGCCCATCTTCAATCACAAGCCGAAAATCATGAATGTGTTGTTGTATCAGCGAACCTGTACAATGAACTTAAGGCTCTTGCTCTTCTGCCTTCTCTTGATCACGTGAGGAAAGTTGCTAGTACGCATGATCATGCCGTGGTGATCACCTCAGAGTTTGCGAAGTTGTCCCGGGTAGCAAATGACAAGTCGCTAGAAAGGGCTATTGAATTGGCTCAAATGAATTCCTCTGTTGTCATTTCGGTCTCTGAACACAAGTCGCTTGTACAGCGGGCCGAGCATCCCACACTAGCCCAGATCAAAGAACTCGCCGCATCTCATGAGCACGTCATTGTTCCGTATGATGAATATCAAAATATCTTGCGGCTCATGAACCAGCCAACTTTGAGTGAAGTCTCCAAATTTGCAGAGAAAATGAGTCATGTTGTTTTGCCACAAGAAGAGCATGAAATTCTAATGAAGCAGGCCAATGAGCCCACTCTTGAGCAAGTCAAAGACCATGCCATAGCGCAAGCGCACGAGCTAGTGTCCTCTGCGGAGCTCGGCAAACTCAGGAAGTTGGCGAGCAACCCTTCTATCGAGCATGTCGAGACATTTCCAAGCGTTCGTGAGCATAAGATCATTCCGGTCACACAATTTGAGGCGTTGCGAGAACTTGCCGAGAATCCGACGATTGAGAGAGTGAAGGAATTGGCGGCAAGATATATGAGTGTGATTGTACCTGCAGAAGATTACAATGAGAAAAAGAGACTAGCGGAGGATCCTGATTTTGAGCATGTCAAATCAACGGCGCTGAAGCATGGTTGTGTTGTCATCCCCAAGATGGATTTCGAACAGTTGGAGACTCTTTCAAGATCTCCTGATGCAAGGCACGTGAAGAAGACCGCCAATGCCCTCGGGTTGGAGGCAATCGACAAATGCGAACTACTGGAACTTCATGCTTTGGCAAACAATCCAGGCATCGAGCATGTAGCAGCCAACGCAGATCGCTTGGGGCAAGAGATGATCGACAAAGATGAACTTTTGAAAATCAGAAGATCTATCGAACATCCTCACATTGACTATCTCATCAAGAGCATGTCGGCGCATGGCTATGTTGCTGTACCTAGTCACGATTTTCAAAAGCATCTTGAGGATAAAGAAAAGATAGCCAACATGAAGCTAATCACGAATGAAGAATATGAAAGTTTGACTGCGACATCGTTGAACCCATCACTAGACTTCTTGCAGGAGAAGGCGAAGGAGATGAACTACATCGTTGTGAAGATGTCGAAGTATCATGAATTGCAGAATTGTTTGCAAAATCCACTGCATGAATATTTGGTGCAGCAAGCGAGATTGGGTGGGCACGAGGTTATAGAGTTCTCGGAGCTAGAAAAACTTCAAGAGATTGCTAAGGAACCATCAGAATCGTTTTTGACTGAAAAGGCAACTTTAAAGAAATTGGTTCTCATTCCCTCAATCGATCTAGAAGTTTTGAACAGACGAATCAACGAGCCTCTGCTCGAATATCTTGAGATTCATTCCAAGAGACACGAAAAGGAATTGATAGCATCTAAAGAACTCAACTCTTTAAGGACAACAGTGAGCGAACCTAGTTTGGAGTTCTTGCTGAAAAAATTGCGTGCCAGGTCAATGGAGCCTATTTCGACCGAGTTGCTTGTGGAGTTGCGCAACATCGAAAAAAGCTTCAACACGCCCTCATTAGAGTATTTGACGCGCCATGCGGAGTTGCACGAACGTGAGCTTGTTGAAAAGCGCAAACTCAAGAGTTTTTTGGCCACAGAGGAGGCTTACTCGTCACCTTCGATGGAGTATTTGCAAGCTAAAGCTGACGCCATTGAGCATACAATTATTTCATGCGTAAGCTTGCGAGAATTCAAAGAGGTTCAGACCGCTCACAAGAATCCAAGTCTAGGATACATCGCTAAGCACGCAGAAGCTCTCAATCATTGCGTTATCTCTTCTGATGAGCTTGCACAATTGACAAAATTCAAAGAGCTATGTGAAGCACCATCTCTAGACTACTTGACAAAGCACGCTATGTTGCAAGAYCATGAGGTGATTTCGAAAGAGGAATTTGAGAAAATGGTTTTGGGCTACCAATCTCCTTCTATCGATTACTTGCGCGAAAAGGCACTCAATACGGGACATGTTCTTATTTCTGAAGCGCGAGAAAACGAATGTACAGCTATGGAGAGGCAACTTCACACCCCATCTCTTGACTACCTTACTAGAAAAGTAGCGGGTTATGGAGCAGTAATCATCTCTGCCGGCGAGATGGCCTTGTTCAAAGATACTAAAGTGTTGTATGATTCACCTCACATTGACTACTTGAGAGAAAAGGCCTCTGTCACCGGCCTCGAACTCATCGAGATAGAGGAGCTCGACGAGTTGAAGAGGTTGCAAGAGTTWATGAAAGCTCCTCCATTAGACTTCGTTAAGAAACATGCAATGAATCACGGTTATACAACCGTTCGAAGTGAAAAAATGAGGGAGTTGGAAGCAATTGAGAAGCAGCACCAGAGCCCTGATATAGAGTATTTAAACGATATGGCCGAGACCAAGGGATATAGCTTGGTGGCCTCCCCTGAGATTGCTCGGTTGATTGAAAAGGATGCGAAGAGCGTGAAGGATTTGGCTACTGGAGAGGGGCTCGTGGCTATACCTCAGGCGGACTATGAAGATTTGCGAAAGAAACTTGATTCGCCGCTGCTTGAATATTTGAAAAGGAAGGCGGATGATTACAAGTACGTTTTGGTTCTGAACGATATGCACGAAGATATCCTAGAGAGGTTGAACTCACCAAGTTTGGAGTTTTTGAGAGAAAAATCCGACAGCCTTGATCACGTTCTTGTTGCGAATGATCAGTATGCRAAACTWACTGAGCCACTCGCTGATAGACTCGCCAAAGAAGGCCTTGTATTCTTGTCTGAGGAGAAATATCAGGGTCTACTTTCGAGCCTTGAGAGTCCTTCTGTGGGATTTTTGAGAGAAAAGGCCGAAGATCATCATTCTCGAATCATCGATTGCAATGAATACAATGACTTGCTTCATTCAGCAAGTGAGTCTCTTGATTCAAAAGCTGAGGCCGCCGGCATGGTGATCAGAAAGAAGKCGTCTCTCGACAGCTTGAGAGAAAGCTCCGAAAAATTGAAACGGCTCGAGGCCTTTTTTGAAGATCCTGATGTGGCGACTGTCACTGAATTGGGAGCAAAGTTGGACTGCATTATGGTACAGCAGAAACAGTTTGAAGAGTTGACAAAGAAGCTGGAAGAGTCTGTGTTTGAGAAAGCATCGAAGTTGTCTTTGGCCGCCATACCGTTATCTGAACTTGATGAGTTGAAGACAAGTGCAAGCGAGAGTCTTGAATCACGTGCAGCAAAAGAGCAAAAAGTTGTGCTAGACTCGATACAATATGAGAAATTATTGAGTGTCGAGGGCTTAAAAGATCTCGCAGAGAAGCTAGACTATACTGTGATTCCCAAAGACGAATTTGCTGTGCTACAAAGAGAGGCCAAGAAGGATTTGCGAACACGAGCGTTTGAAGCGAATATGGTCTTGTTGCTGAACCCCGACCACAGTGACATTGTTTCGAAGCTCGAGAATCCGTCCCTCGATTATTTGAAAGAAAAGTCCGCTGTGCATGGCATAGAGACAGTTGACAAAAATGAATTGGCGGAGTTGARAGTGGGTGCTAAGATGCCACTCGCAGAGAAAGCGGCGCAGGCCGGCATGGTGGCGATCTCGGTTGGTGAATTTGAGCAGCTCCATTCCAAAGCATATCTGCCTACTATTGAGGATGTCAAATTGGCTGCTGCGACGCATGGGTTAGGAACAGTGCGGTCTGAAGACCTTGAAGAACTAAATCTAAAGGCAAGCAGAACCCTCGATGATCATTTGGCTGATGGAAGACTTCGTGTGATAACCAATGARGAGTTCGACGCAATGCTCTTGAGGGCTAACAAGCCATCGATRGAGCAGCTTTCTAGAAGTGCTCTGCTTCACGGAATGATTCTCGTGGCGGTTGAAGAGTATGAGCAAATGATGAAGGAGAATGCAGAGCTGTTGCAGGGGAAGGCCCAGAGTAGGGGTCTTGCGTTGGTCGATCAGAATGAATATGCGTTGTTGCGTCAACGAGCCGAGTCTCCTTCATCGGATTGGCTTTCAGAAACGGCAGCCACATTGGGCCAAGTTATCCTTCCGGAGTCCGATTACAATATTCTCAAAGTGAAAAGTGAAAAGCCGCTCGAAGCCCTTGCTCGCGAAAAGGGCTTTGATTTGATTGAAAAAGATAAACACGTGGAAGTCTTGAAACAGTTGAAGGACGCTCAGACATTCCGATTGCCATCTGATGACGACGACTGGACTGCCATGGAGCAAGAACTTTCTGAACGTGGCTTTGAAGTCATCCAAAGTGCTGAGTTGGCAACTTTGAGGTCAAAAACAGATGCCTCTCAAGACTCCATTTCAGATGCTGCTCGCGACTATGGTCTTCTTGTCATAGACAAGAATTCACACACAGTTACTGAGTCTTTGACAAACGAGGTGGTTGCCTGGCTCGAGGCTCAAGGCTTTGCTGTGTCAACGGAGACCCCTGCTCCTGAGTTTGCCGATGCCGAGGAATCGCTTGCGTTGAGCCCGGTCGAGTTGCGATTGAGTGCCGAGCGGTTAGGGATGGTGTGCTTGGAGAAGCCATTTTACGAGAAACTATTGAAGAGCTCAAACATTCTGGGAGATAAGAGCCTAATTGCCGAGGCCGCGGCAAAGCTCTCGTTGGCCGTATTGCCTTCTGCAGAATTGACTAAAATGAGGCAAAGCTTGATTGAGAAAGAGTCGATGATTCAGAGCTTGGATCAGCGGCCCAAGGAAGAAACAACTAAGGCTCTGCTTGTGCAAAATCTGCGGAACCTTGGCCTAGTCGTCTTGGACAAAGAAGAGTACCAAGAGTTGAAGAGTATTGCAGAAGAGCATGATACCACCATGTCGGAGGAAGAGTTACGAACAAAGGCAGGGGAATTGGGATTCAGCATCTTGCCTGGCGCGAAATACCATGAAATGCGGAAAGCACAGGAGGCCCTCAAAAATAAAAGCATGTTTGTTGCGGCCGCAAAACAATGGAATTTGCTATGCATCCCCGAAAAGGCATTTGTGCCTACCACAGTGGCCAGGACACCCGAAGCGGAAAAGGTGACGCTCATTCCCACGAGCTACTATGAGAAATTAAGCCGTTTAGAAGGGTTGAACATTGAAAAAGTTGCCGATGGTGTTTTCAAGCAGCACGCAGAAAAGCGGGGCTATGTGAAGGAAGAGTCTGTGGCCAAATCCCCCGTTCTCAATCTGGACAGCGAGGATGGTCACACGTACTCTCCAACTACTTCTGTTGGCGCGTCTACATTTGCAAAGCCTCCAGGAAGAAGTGGACTTTCGCAGCTGAGGTCGATGCGCTCTAACTTGACCGTCGACTCCCACCACAGCGCAATCGACTCTCTCACCGGATTATCAATAGCCACCAATATTTCTTTCACGGATCGATCGATGATCCCTGCGATCACTCAGGTGGTTATTGGCGAGTATTTGTTCAAATACTATAGAAAGCTCGGGCCCTTGAGCTCCATTTCTGCGAGCCGCCACGAAAGGTACTTCTGGGTACACCCATATTCTTTGACTCTCTACTGGTCTTCGTCTAATCCGGTTTTGACAAATCCATCTGAAGTGAAGACTAAAGCCATGGCGATAGAGAGTGTGGAATCCGTGGAGGACAACAATCCTCTTCCCACGGGTCTTCACTACAAGAGTATCATTGTTCATTGCAAGACGAAATCCATCAAAATAACGTGCCCCACTAGGCAAAGGCACAATACATGGTACAATGCGTTGCGGTATCTTGTCAATCGTAACATCAACGAGCTTGATTTCGGCAACCAGGCTAGGACCAATGCTGCACAAGAAAATCACAGTACACAGCAAGCTGGCGATGGCGAAGAAGACGACCAGTTTGATCCAAATATGGAGTTTGAGCCTTCGGAGAGACACGCGTTCCCGCGGTCATCGACCATCCTGAAAAGTCGCTCGTTTGGAAGGATGCCAAGTACGAGAAGGTAGTTAGTTGTTGGTGATAAGGTCTGTATTAGGACGTATATAACAAATCAGATTACGTATTGGAAGGGGTCACTGACAACAAGATGAGGTAATAGTTTCAACTTGTAAATAAAAGATACCATCAAGGTGATTGTGCAAAAGAACAAGGCACTTACTTAGCCACCAACAATTGGGTGAATTCCTGAATGTCGATCTCACCATCGTTGTTCGTGTCGGCTTCTCTGATCATCTGGTCCACATCGGCGTCCGACAATTTCTCGCCAATTGACGTCAATACGTGTCTCAACTCGGCAGCGCTGATCTTGCCGTCACCATTTCTGTCAAACACCTTGAACGCTTCAGCAATCTCGGCCTCGGAGTCCGTGTCCTTCATCTTTCTGGCCATCATGGTCAAAAACTCGGGGAAATCAATCAGCCCGTCGCTGTTTGTGTCCACTTCATTGATCATGTCGGTCAACTCGCTCTCCGAGGGATTTTGGCCCAACGAGCGCATCACGGTGCCCAATTCTTTTGTGGTGATTTTTCCGTCGCTGTCCTTGTCGAACAAGGAGAACGCCTCCTTGAACTCAGCAATCTGCTCTTCAGATAATTTGTCGGCCTTGGGCATGTTAGTATTGACTGAGGGGGAGGGGTATAAAAAGAGAAGAAAAATCAGGGGGTTTGTGATGCTCGAAGAGGTAACAATAGCGTTTAGGTGGCTGGGCCCGCGGTAATGATGATGTGGTGTCAGCTGCACAGGATGGTAAAGCGGAAGTTGGAAGTCTTGAGACACGAAAATATCTGCGGAGCGGCAGGTACGATACTAAAGTGAAACACACACACGCGTGCTCGTTTGATCTCACAGGAGGCTGTAACGCAGGTCCATTTGTCTGCAATGCAACCTATCGTAGCTGCATGTATCTCTCAGTTACAACATATTCCCCGCTCGTCGCCTTGGCAAATTTCTAGTTCCTTCCGCTGAGCCGGTGGCATCCTGGGCGTCATTATAATGCCATGTTTGCGGATTTCCCCCGGCGCACCCGCCAATCCTGGCGCTATCCCATTGTGTTATTGCTACCCCGAATGTTTTGCCACGTGAAAAATCTATGAAAAGCCATTGCAGCCTAAATCCTTTGCGAACATCAAGCCGGTGATGGACGATATGAAAGCGGATTACGTACCATTGTATGATGAGTTAACTAACAAGTGATGCAACCACAACAGCAAAAAAGTTTTGGCGTGACGATCCCGGCAGGTCGAGCGCGTGATCTGCAGGATTGAGCTAATAGCGGCAGATAAATGGGGTTAAAATGAAGCACGAAGTAAAGTACAAAGTTTATATGTTACACATGAGAATACGTAACTCAAAAGAACACACTTGAGGACACTGGCAGAAGATTATCGTGTTTCAATGTTAAGCTAGTTGTAATACTAGCCTGTGCAGTTACGCAAGTGCATTGGTTGTGAACAAGGCCCGATCGATCAGGTACCCTGCGCGTTCCTTGATCCGGAACGTGTGAAATAAAGAAGAAAAAAATCAAACTGATTTGCGGAAACTCATCCTGTTGTTGCAAGGAAAGCAGAAACTTTTCTTCTAGTACTGTTCCAATCATTATTTTGAGCAAGTCCGCACAAAACGTGTTTTCTTGACGCATGTCATGGTTTGCTATTTTTAGCTCGGTGGAGGATATGTAAGTGAGGGCGTCGCGCGTGACTCGTTGTCGCCAAATGATGAAAAGGAGAGACGAGTGATTCTCTCTGATATAATGTTTTTCTTCTATACTCAACCCTGACTCCCTCATATATAGCCCAGGTCTTTAGGACTTATTATAAGCACATTGCGGACAATTGAAAAAAAAAAGAGTCCCCTAGGCTTATTTCAAATATTCGCCGAGTTTCTATTCAAATCTTCCAAATAAAAAAGATTAAAGACGAGCATGTTCTGGGTCACGTGCAACACATGTGGCTGCGAAAATCCACCGGCCTCAGCAAAAAAGTTCATCATCGCGCTAGATTCTAGAGAGCCTGTAAAACTGTATACCCGATTCGCATACATAGCGCAAAACTCTGATTGGAATTTGATGAAGTTGATAAAAACTAAAAAAAAAATGTCCCGAATCATCATCCAAAAGCTTGGACCTGGCGGTCAATTTGGCGTTTCCGGCATACAAACATAGTCACGCATCGGCGTGGTGTCTGGGCATGGGCGGTCATTGTGGCGCTCTCCTGCACAGAACTTTGCCATAATCATGACATCCTCCAAGTCCATGTCCAGACTGAACCTGGCCTCGATTTGTTGTGCCATACCTCTGTTTCTTAAGTTTTTGCAGAAAATCGCCACCACCCTCTCAAGCGGTACAAGCTGGCAATTGGCGCGGTGTACGCGCTCGAAGTCAAGGATGTACTGGTGCACGCTCGCAGTTTGGCGCACATTCTCATAACGCACAACAAGCCGATTTTGTTCAATAAAGTCGATATAGCGATCTTTAAACCAGGCCACAAACGTGCGGAAATCGGTCACGTGGCCTAGTTTCTGTGCCCATGCGAGCCTTAATGCTGGCCCGTAGCCTAATCTGCTGGTGTAAAAGGTGTACTTTTGTTTTTCGGTGACGATATTTTCCCTCATCCTAACTTGTTGCTCCATCATCGCGAGCCAGGCCACGGCACGTGACGGCCAGTCCCAGAGCAGCTCGAAATCAGCTTCGAAGCGGTAACACCCAGCGTTTTTTGGCGAGCATTTTCGGGAATCAGTCGAAAGAATTTTGGGCGGTGTAGTGTTGGAAGGCGCCATGGGGTCAGTTTCTGATCCTATCGCTATCTCTGGTGTATGCGGTAAGAATGGTGTTTCTGGATTATGGGTCAGCGAAAATCTTTATCAGATCCAAAGAAATTGATTATTTTTGCCGAAAATTCAGTTTTCATGTTTTATATATTTACTGTTTCTATCAAGACTGACTTGAATATGTGTTAGGGTGGACGCAAGTATCTAGGGTCACACTTTAAATACCGAGTGGCAGATGTGCGCTCACACAGTGTAGCGCTCGAAATGAAAACAGCAATCACACATTTTAAGCCGGTGACCGGTCGAAAAAGTTTGATTGAATTTTCACTTTTTTCGCTTATATATTATTCTGATGGTTCATGATGAAAGCCTACATGTCTTGGTGGAAAAGTATCATATTCTCGAAACGTATTCAAGCACAAAAAAACAGAAAAAATGACACTTTTTTATTACAAATCGTTATAAAGACTTTTGGAATATGTGATATTGGTGTTAGTCTTGCAAATTCTGAGATCGTAGGTACATGCTTGGAGACTCGAGCACGCCCAACGTGTAGAAGCTTGCAAATTCTAAGTGAATTCAAGGAGGTCTTTTCGATTCAAGCTGAGCTTCAACAAAGCTTCTTTATTTCAGACAGACTTTCAACCCGTAAGTGTCGTAGAAAGACATCTGTGGCTTCCCACTACCACAAGCAACAAACTTTTCATCCTATAAGTTACTTGAAAAAAAAGCAGCTTTTCCAAAACACTAGTTGACATATCCAAGTTGGCTTTCTGCGATTGGCGGTGGCTACTGATCAGCGGCAGAGTTCTCTTTCAGGTGATTGAAATGATTGTAGTGCCCAGCAGACCGACTAGAACTGAACCAATTTAGCCAATAAGGAAACTGCACAAACAATTGAAGATGAAAAAAGAAAATGGACACTACGAAAAATACTGGTGCTCAGAATCTGGCCCAAAATCATATCATAGGGCGCATACAAAACAGGGAACACTGATGTTCAAGCTCGGTTTTTGGGACAATGACAGATTGTGGCCAAGTATTTTAGTGCATATACGCTTATTTGCAACATCATTCATTTTTCTCAACCACCGGCCCGATTTCCGGATCCCTCCAAAATTAAACTAACAATGTTTTGGCGGATGCATTCATTACAAATGCGATCAGTGCAAATCCTTTCGACTACACATCAATCAAGTAAGGTTGGTATAGCGAAAACTCGGTTCAAAGATATACTTTCTGGTCGTGTATGGTCATGACCCGCTAAAGGTGAGACATCAACGCATGCATTTGCAAGATTTGAAATGAATATGATACTTTTAAAAGACCTTCAAATTAAAAACCGTGGCCAGGAGAAAATTATTTGGCCAAGTTCACATTCCGAGAACGGTGCATGCGCGATCTCGGCAAAACCGTTGTCGGCTAAACACCTGCGTCATGCATTCGAGATTTTTCGCTTTGGACGCTTATTCAGAACGTTGTACAGAATGAAAAAGATAGATTTCGTCTATAAATTATCCTCTCAAAACTTAAAGTATGATTACATGGAAGTGTTATCTTCTCTTGTGCCTCACAAACACAAGTTCTGAAACCAATATTATTTATGTGTGATGCATTAGGCTCTAAGCATTACTCAGCCATTGTGACTTTAGCGTCAAAAATTCCGCTCAACATTGTTTGTTCATACCTTGGGACGTCTCACGACAGACAGATTGAGCATTAGCAGCCATGCTTACAAATAGTATTTTGCCGAAAAGACCAGAGCTGGGCAAAAAAAACCTATAAATTGTACCTGATGGTTCCAGTTTATTGATTCATTTCATATTATTACACTCCAAACACCAATCATTTAATTTATCACTATGAAGTTAACTTTTCTTTTAACCTTTTCCACTGCGGTGCTCTCCATGGCAACGGATCTTGCAACGCAAGCCAATTCAGGTTTGGAAAAACGCTATGAAGAACAGAGATTGCCAAATAGTGAAATCGAGTTGCTTTACATGATGACTCATTTGCTGCACAACTTCAATCAAGCGTTGAAAAATGGCGTCAAGCCTGAGTTTTGGCATCATGCCAAGATGAGTTTGCGGCTTATTGAAAAAAGCTTCAAAAAACTGATTCCCGCCTTAAATGAGCAAGAGCAATACCAGATCCGCAATGAAATTGATCTGATCCGCAAATACGTGCTTCCAAAAGGTGATATCAAAGTGATTGACGCGTGTAATAACGATACTGATATTGGCGATTCGTTCTGTGCATACTACAATTTCCCAGGATACGCGGGAGAAGTCACGCGTCTTGCCAAGAAAGCCGAGATCTTGAAAGATGCTTATGGCGGTAAGAAAGGGTCAGGTGTCGAGACAAACAATGAGATGAAAGATCAACTTTCCCTGGTGAGGGACGACTTAGAGATGCTTGAGGTGGCACCTGTTGACAAATGGAGATCCCAAGGTGGGTTTTCGAAGACTCAGAAATCGTTGCGAAACAGTGAGAAGATTGCTGCGGAAGCTTCAAAGTATTTGAAGATCAAGGCTGACTGATCGGTTACCCCATGAAGCAGGCTTTTTTGAGTGGCTTCTATCTGAATGGGTAGACAATGCTAAAGACTCTGTTTATGCGGTCATAACTTTGAATTGAGATATGGCGCTTACCGTTTATTGTTTTGATTATCTAAAAAACCTTTTTTTTGCTTATTTGTATTTTCGCCTTGTATTTTTTCCGGCTAGGATATCTTCTTGAAGACTGAATCTTTGTCAACTCTTAGTGCTAGAGCCTGCACTCTTATACAGTGGCCGTTGTGGAATGGGTACCAGTACCTTAAAAGCACCGAATTGACCCGTTTGGTGGAAACTATTCTGATGCACTCGAACGGTTTCAAGGTCTAGCAAAGATACGCTTTTCGGGGGATTGGGGGATTTGAAAACGACGAAAAGCGAAAAAAAGTAGTTGGATGATGAAGAGACCAAAATTTATCGCGTCTGTATTTACCACGGAGACGCTACTGTGGTAAAGCGGGAACAAGGTGGTATCAACCACTCAATAAACCGTTGAACGAGTTATTCAAAAAGGAGCACATTGGGAAAAGTCCACCGAGACAAGTGAAATGTGTGCAGATATAGTTTCGACAGAAACTAACGGAATGCTGTAGCGCAGATCTGATATATGAAATCCACAAGTGGCGGGCGTGAAGTATGCTTTTGTTGGGTTAGAAAGCTTATTGTCTGTGTTTAGCGTTCAGCAGTATACAGCAAATGCGTAATGCTTCACTGTGTGACCGATGATCGTTCAATTTCTCAGTTTCTCGTTGATTTTGGGCATCCCTTCTCTTTTTCTGGCCGAAAGACAAAGACCTGTTTTGGTCAGTAGAAGATGACAGAAGGTCTTTTATCCTAAAAAGTGCATTTTCGTAAAACATGACTGTTTAAGCGATGCACTCTTCACCGCCACTTACCGAATCTTGCAAATACTGAAGAGTAGTGAGGCTTCATGGCTGCCATTTCATGAACACGCAACAATCAGTGGCTGAACCCAAATCTGATGTAATTTTTAGAATCACCCACTTCACTTCATTTCCTCACGTTGGAACTACTTTTCAATTCGATCACTTTTATGAAACATTCTGCCGAATATTTCTTATCAGTGCAAGCTTGAGCCGAAAAGAAATAAAAAAGCTAGGGGGTGATTTCAGTATTGAAGAAGCATCATCACCTCTCACTTGTTTGAGAAATGTCTGGTTTTTATTGTGTACGGACTGAAGTGCCTCGATGGGTCGTTTCTGGCTGACTATTCTCTCCCAATTTTGCAATAATCCAGCTGTCCGCTTTAGAATATAGACTTTAAAGGAACCGTTGAAAAATGTCATCTCGTTAAATTTGGTATCGTATGAAGACCAGGTTCATCACACTACCGCCCAGTGCAGGACTGTTAATTCATTTATTGTTAGCACATAGCTCGAATTGTTTGTTACAGCTTCTTTGGTTCTTTGCATACTAGACTTCTAATGCCACTTACTTTTCTTAATCACAATGGTAGATGGAAGAGTGTCTGGGCGATTAATAACTGTTTCTATCTCCAAATCCGTTTGACCATCTTCTTCCCATATTACTCGACTAAAAAGAATTCCCGTAAAGACTGTATACCAGAATAGACACTGTTGTGTCTTGCTTTTCCTTGCGAAGTGTCGATTGCCCCCTTTACTTCGATGACAATGGGACATGCTTTGCTTGGCACGAAATTATAGTCAAAAAAAAAACCTTTTCGATCATCGCTTTTAAAAAACTTGGGGCAACGTATTCTGTTTTTTTATCCTTTTTTTTTGGTCCGCTGATCTTGCTGAAAGCGAGCCAAAAGTCCGGATCAAACGTAATCAAGCCCAAAGAAGAGCAGTTATACAGGTTTTCATCATTAAATTATCATGTGGGTCAAAAACGAAGAAACCCTCGGTTTAACCGCCCAGAATTTCAATTCCGTGCTTAGCCGCCAAGTCCCAGTACTGCATCGCATCCCACAACATGTGCTCTCGCATAAATTGCAGATCGCAAATGCTCCAACACAATAATCTGGGATATGAGCGTGAGGCACAAACTTGTGGCTTCAGTGAATCCTAACATCAATCTGTTGGGGATATCACTCGCCTTTTTTAATCACTCTGCGTAGATGAATTGGTAGTCCTCCGCTCACGATCTTTCGTGTCTTCAACTTCGTCGTTTGCGCTGCTCATCAGCGACACGTGTTCCCATTGTTTCTGTACACTTACGATCGTTCCTGTGCCTGCCCTCGTCAAGCTCGTCAACATTAGTAATCATCTTTCGGGTTGCGAGCTTATTAGGTATTCCAGACTTAGTGTAATTTTGCAATCCTATAAAAGCTGGTCCAAGTCATGATAGCCCCTAGCTTTTTTTGCAATCACAAGAATCATCTCACTGACGCTTTAGTATGAAATTGACCATTCTTGCAGCTCTCCTTTCCATCGTGCACTCATCGGCAATGGTGTCTCCGAGTGAGACTGACGACGCTTTAAACGGCAGCCGCCAGGGACAAAACCACGTGGATGCCAACACCGAGTTGTCCTATAGGATAACTCTCGTGCAACACGCGTTGGAAGACGCGTCAAAGGGCCCCGTTAGTCCCCAAGACTGGCACTTGGCCCAGCAAGACCTCAAGGATTTGGAAATTGAGGTGAAGGAATTGGCCGCGAGTCTTGTCAAAACCGAGGCGGATCAATTGGAAACTCAACTTGGTCAGGCACGGCTGGTGGTTTCACGAGGCAGCCCTATCGTGGAGAAGGCATGCCGTGACGGGGCCAATGATAGGTTCTGCGCTTACTACTCATTCAACGGATATTCCCATGAAGTGCAGACGCTCGCAAGATATGCTGAGTCTGCAAGGCTGCATTCCAGAGTGGAAACCGGATTGTTCTCGTCGACCAAGGCGTTTTTGCAGCGCCAGGTTGCCTATATTGGACGCAGGATGGACCAGCTTGACGCTGCGCCGGTGGAATTATGGGAAGCCGAGACCGAGTTTAAGAATATACAGACGTTGAAGCAAAACACCAAGAGGGTCCTAGGTGAGCTAGCCCACTTTTTGGCGGCTGTGACTCTCAGAGCAGAAACCTAAATTTACCTTGGTTTTTTCCGCTCACGAGTCTTTTGACTGCAAAAAGCGCGACAAGTGATTTGATGTACGTTGGCTGCCAAAAAAAAAAAATCAAAAAAGAAGAAAAAGTAAAATGGAACAGAAAAAGAAACAAGGAAAAAATATAGTAGCGCTACGTGTACATCATTTTATATACCAAATCAAAAAAGTGGTTTTTTCTAAAACAAACAAATGTCGTTTAAGGCCTAACATGGCTCGAAGTCCCATGATGCAATCTAGTTGGCGCGAGCTGTTCACGTGCTCTACCAAAGGCCACAATACACTGCATCTAGCCATATGGTCTTTTTGCCAATTGATTTAATCAATCTCCATTCAGCATGTTTAAGTATTTCAAGGGCTATATAAAGATCATATCGTAGCTCATAGACTCAGAACCTATACAAAAGAAGAAGACCACGTGTCACGTTTCCAAATTGCAGACAGTATTGAAGTCAATCTACCAAACAGAAATAACCCACCAGAACCAGCCCAATTCCCTATCATACACACGAAAGCCTTCTATGTTTACTTTTGGAATCTTTCAGTGAGGCATCAGAGTCAGGCATTTGAAATTGGTCTCTCGCCACAATTATGGCCTCGGTGGCTTTTGTACTGCTGATTCGTATTACACTTAGCCAGGGCTGATCAACAAGACCTGCCCAGAAAATTGAGCCCAAATATTCGGTGGCATCAATCCATTGCTCGTATTTTCATGGTTCACTGAAAGAATTTATCTGCACGCAATATAGTATGATACTGCTTTTTTTTCCTGGAGAATTCATCGGTGGTGGTGATAAGTATCAAACCCAAATGTGCCTTTGTTGCCGAGCGTACACGGTACAGATTATTGTGAACAAAGCGAACGTATTTTTTTTTTCTTTTTCCTTCTTTTTTTGTATTTGTTTTGTTTTGTTTTGAGAACCCCTTCCATTGTCTCTCTCGTTCATCGGCTAAATATCACTTCATTGTTGATTCGAGTGTATTTTCACACGCCTGCACCTTCGCTTGCGTCTATTACAATGGAGGCTGAATTGGGAAATGTGGTCAATCAAGTAAACGTGGGATATGCAGGTATTTTGAAATAACCAATGAATGGTGATAAATATAATGAGACAAAGGGTTGAGGTTTAGTCAAAAGTCATGCAAAATAACGACCTCGGCTATGCCTTTGCCTAGAGAACTTTTTTCGTTCACGAACAATAAGGTGGAGGCAGCGTGCTACCGTATTTTCTTGGCTGGACTTTGGCCACTGGTTTTGGTATTATTATTCCCATAAGCAAAAGTGCTTGCTTCAATTGCGTGTTACAGGTTAATAGCCCGTTTCATGTGAGAAAAGGGAGAGGGAGGAGGGACTATCCGCCAATACAGATCCAGGACTTTAGCAGTCATTATTGAGCCCATTGACGGTTTACAAAGAAATGGGTCCTGACCATTACGGTGCCTTACCGGGAACTCAATGTTTTCATTCACGCAGGGTCATTTTCCATTGAACCCCTTTTCTTACCGCGTTAGGAGCACACTGTTCATTGTTCTTTCCAGACGGGAAGTCATATTAGGAGTAATTCCTTTGGAATGTTTTCTTTTGCAAACCTCTTGCTTACAAATGAGGACCTGTTTATATTCTTGGCAAGGATGCAAGCATATGAATGGTTTAAGTATATAAATGGCTTGAGATCCAATGCATTTACAATACATTTGATAACAATCAGACCGGATCATTCTCTCTTCCTACGACCATGAAGCTTACTATTTTCGCCGCCCTTGTTGCCATCGCGTATTCTTTGACAACCGAGTCCCAAGCAGGTACCGGAGATGTCATGCATAAACGTGAAACAGTGCAAGAAAACCCCAAGACCAATGTGGAGTTGATCTACAAATTGAACCATGTGCGGGACGCTTTGAACGAAGCTTTGGAAAATGGTGTGAGTCCACATCGTTGGTACTTTGCCAAGCAGGATGTTGCCGGCTTGGTAGAAGCAGCGAAAACCCTTAACCCTGTTATGACGGAGATTGAGACTAAGCAGTTTAACGATGAGATCTCACTGATCTATAACTTCACGTTCCCTCGTGGAGATGCCGCAGTGGTGCATGCTTGTTCCCAGAACAATGCTGACCAACTTTGCGCATTATACACTTTTGAAGGGTACGCTAACGAAGTGGCGTTTTTATCTCGCTATGCTGAACTGATGAAGACTCTCTCTCATCCGGAGAAAGGGTACTTCGAGGCTACAAAAGATTCTTTGCAGCGTGGAATTTCCCGTATCAATGTGAGAATTGAACGGATCAAAGAGGCTCCGGTGGACATGTGGAAATTGGAGCCCGGCTTTGACGCTACTCAAAAATTGTTGCGGAAGACCAAAAAGATGATTGATGAAGAGTCTGCTTTCTTGAAAGTCAAGCCGCATCGGGCCAGCGCCTAGTTTGAGATGCAGAATTACTTTTGGTGATGTATGAAAAGAGGCAATGTTTGACTTTATGTGCTTGGGAGAAACGAATCATATGCTTTTTATTTGTTTCATGTTCATTGTTGCTTTTTATGCTTCACCTTTTTTTTGGTTTACCTTTTTTTTTATATATTTTGATCTAAGAAAGCATTTTTCTGCTTCGACACGCAATTGAAATTGAGCAGGACTAAAAGTACTAGTTTGTAGAATAGTCGTAATGATACTCACTCATACATCATTTTGGTATTCGGTGAATGGTTTCACTACCACTTTCTTTCTAGGGCAGGAGTACATTTAATTCCGGCAGAAAATGGCCCAGTAGGCGGCGGAATGCTTATTTTCCTCTCGTCAAGTCAACACTGCATGAGTTGGATCCTCGATCACCAGTGGATCTCTCTAGAATGACTGTGTAATGAGGTAATTCTTTCATGTCTCGTGTTTCCAATCAACCCACCCATCCTGTCGTTAGAAAATGTTTTTTCTCGTGACGAAAATTGGTCGAAACTTGCTCCCTTCGTGTCTTGTTATCGTGTCTTTATTTCTGCCTGTTTTGTTTTTCACGTTTGAGCTAATACTTCGAGGTTTTCACAAGTCTTTTTCTCCAGTTTCGTCCTTTAATTCCCGAACGCACTGTTTATTAGTAAATCATCGTTGAAAGGACTTGTGCCGCAAATATGATAAGAGTTTGGTTAGTATCTCCTCCAGACTACTCATACTCCAAAAACAATATCTTCTCGAGCTGATTTCTCGGATCGAAACCTATGGACTTGTTGAGTTTCCAAGTCGGTGCATAGACCTTATCAAGGGCGCCGTTCTCATAAGTCGAATAATGATGAGATTCGATGGCATCTATTCCAAGCATCATATAGCATACAATACTCACCAGATTAATCTTAACCGCGTAAGATTTGGGAAAAAGTGCCTTTTATATATCGTCAATCATACTCTGAACTTTTGACCATCGCGGACTCGTTTAGTTCTGGAAAACGTCGCACAGGATTCCAGCACAAATAAATGTACATTATATATTTGCAAATTTTCTCTTCTTTCGAAAATTCAAATCCACGTCCAATGGATATGCAAAAGAATTAACCTCGCCACCTCAACTGCTTCTGAAGATTGCCTGGTAAATCAATCCAATAGGGATTGAGGTCTTTTGGGAGGCAAAAGGTTCGACACAGCTCAAAGTTGACTTTCTTTCCGGAAAAAAGTTTTAATTGAGATTATCTCTTGGTAGTAGAGCAGTTCAACTGCCTCCTACTTTGTCCTTGCGGAGATGATGAACCGTGTAGTGAACTCTAACATCTGGGAGCGTGATCGCCTTTCGGAGTCCACACGACAATCAGTCCGATGAACAACAATAGCATGTACCCGCAGAAAAGGTACGTTCCAAAACCCAAAAAAGGAAAGGGATTTTTCTACATAGAGATTTTTACCTGCAAAAGCACGTTGTTAGATTTTTGCTCTGTCCTTACGTTCACGCTTGCTGCGCACACCCTGGTGGTTAAAGATTCTCAATTATATTATATTGCGAATTCCCCAGGAAAAGATGGAAAAATGTCTATTTAAATGCCTTATCGAACTCGGTGAACACAAATCTGTACCGAACGTCGTTCTTGTCGCATCTAGTCAATGACTCACCACAGCTTTTCTCCGTGATTGGCACCTCCTCGATCATAGGTCTGATTCCTTTTTCGGCAGCCAACTGCAACATATCGGTGGCCTCGGCTTTTGAGCCCAAATGGGAAGAACCAAAAGATGTTCCGTTGCTGGCAAAATTGAATGGGTGCACGGTTAAAGTTTCATCCGTTGGTGGCAAGCCCACGCTCACAAACCTACCGTTGACTTTAAGGGTCAGCAAGTACTTTTCCAACGGAAAGTCCTTCACGCTTGAAGCGCAACTCAAAATAAAATCGAATTTCTGCGAGTGTTCCTGTTCCCAGTCCTTATCCTCATGCGTGGCGATGAATCCATCAGCACCTAACGAAAGGGCCTCTTTCTCTTTCGAGTGGCCACGTGACAAAGCGTAAACTTCGGCGCCTAAGGCTTTTGCAAACTGGAGTGCCAAATGGCCCAATCCGCCAATGCCAACAATGCCTACAACTGGGTTTTTCAAGTGGCCAATATTCCTCACCAACGGCGAGTATACAGTCAATCCCGCGCACATCAAGGGAGCCGCCGCAGTCGACTCGATTTCCTCTGGAACGTGGAAACAGAACTGTTCGTTTGCGATGGAGTGTGATGCGTATCCGCCCTGGGTAATATAGTCATCGGCAAAACTGTCTGGACAGTTGTATGTGTCGACCGATTTCGGGCAGAATTGCTCGTTGTCGGATTTACAATTGGCACACTCTCCGCATCCGTTTGTGGCAGCACCAATTCCGACCCTGTCGCCAACTTTGAATGTCTTGACATCGTCACCCACGGCGATCACGTGACCAATGATCTCATGGCCCACAACAGCATCATCTCTTTGCAATGGCGCCCAGCTTTCCTTGACTGTGAGCAAGTCACTGGCACAAAGGCCGCAACAAATGTTTTTGACGACCACATCGTTTGGGTTGATCTTTCTGCGTTGATAAGAGACCAATTTTGGCTGGTTCCATGTTTTACCGGACGAGACGGCAAAGCCTTGAAAGGTATCGGGGATCGCTGACATGATGATGATTCAATTGGAAATGTATCAAAGGTTTGAGTTTGAAAAATAATAAAGAAAAACCGAAACTTATTTATTCTTCGGCCTTATCTCCATATTGTTGCCATTGAAAGTATGGTTGCGCAAGTCGCTTACCCAATTCGGTTTAGCAGCCGTGCTTTAGTGCGTCGGCCGCGGTGTTCCGCAACAACTAATTTTTCTGAGCTTCAAGCAATGGCGAGGATTTTACGAAATTGCGATATTTTCATTCACGATTTCTATTTCTTCTGGATCTTTATGGTAACGCCTTCTTTCAAAATTTTATCAATCGAAAATTTGCTCGTGTTGGTGACGGGCTGATATGGCTTATTGGTGGCGGATGCTGCGCTCCTGCATCCAGTGCCGGGGAACACAGCAAGTAAACCTCTTGTCAAACTTAATCAGACAAAGCTCACAATCAGTGAAGGCCTCAAAAAGCAACTAATGCAAGAAAATTGAAGCGGGCTGATGAGCAACGAAAATTCATTGATTCCGAAGGTTCCGTGGCGATCGTGCCACTTACCAACCTCAAACATGTATCTCTGGGGCCATGTCTGTACAAAAAACCCAACACTGAAATTGAGGTTTGAATCCCATGTGGCCCTCTTTTACTGCCCTAATTATAAGGGCCATGTTTTCGCATCTGGTAATGCGCAAACCATTTCGATGTGTCTAAGGGTTCAATCACTCATATTTTTTTGAAAGTGTTGTCACGTGACTGAACCCATAATATTATTGCTCCAAAATTGTTGCGCGAAAGCAGTAAGATTCAAGGGCGCAGGCCATGAGTTGCTGGTTGGGTTTAAAAGCTCAGCTTCGTTCCAATAATGTGAATTATACCCTTGATGACAGACTGAAGACTACCATGAAATATTGCATCACGAATGAGGCAATCTCGATTCTCTTTTATTTCAATTTTTCTTCCTCTTCTTACATGGCTGCAAATAAACCATTGCACAACCATGACGTCGAAAGGAATCCCTGTTTGATAACCATGGAGTCTAACATTGAATCGGGGCATATTGTTTTGTTTTTGAAAAAGGATACATGGCATATGAGGAAAGAGTCGGGCAAGTGAGCTGTGGACAAAGAAGAATGTATGCCTCATATCCTCATAACTTCATCATAGTGTAATAATCATGGTAGTCTTCCGACCAGTATCGTCAGCGAATATCCCCCTAATTTAATATCAAGACACTTGGGTCAGATTGAAAATTCACCTAGCAAACGCTCGGCGGTCTGTGTAGATCTCGCAAAAAAACTTGACCGTGATGGGATCCGGAAGAATCCGGGAAAAAACAATAAAACGCCATGACCACTGATTTGAGGGTTTAAGCCATATATACTCCAACTAAAAACTATCTATCCACTGTTTTTTTAACAGCCCCGGGCCTCGCGTCGTCATTCGATGCCCAGCAGGCTGAGAGAGGGCACAAGATCTCCACGACCTCTCAACTCCTCGATGAAATGTATGATCACTTCTCTGGTCTGACATGAGTATGATTGCGAATTTCTTATTTCTCAATTTTGCTTAATTCACTTTTTTCTCGATTTCTGTGCTATAAATATATGCCCTCTGGCAGTATACCGTTCTCTGGATGAGTCAGGACCTCTGTTAGTGGACGCCAATATTTGCCGCTCGGGGCAAAGCGCAGCAAAAGCATGATACAGCGAGCATTTCTCCTTTCGCTAAATTTTTTTTCTTTTTCAACACATAACTTTTCAGATTTATGGGTGTGCCCAATAGTTTCAAAGATATAGACGCCGTGCAATCAATTCAGTCAAGAATAGAATAAAAAAACGCATACATTAGCGGAAGTCACCGAGCCTCAGTCACACCTTGGGAATGTACGGGTCTTATTCCTGCACTTTGTCCTAGCATCCCCCACGTTTCACCATTAGCAAAACTCCTCTTGTCACAAATCTTTAAGCACAAGGGTAAACGTTATGAAGTGGCTCGATGGCTGATGAGAATACTTACCCGTCATTTCTCTCGCTGCTCAACGAGCTGCAACTCATAGCGCATATCAATGCGATAAGCCAGTTCTCGCAGCAAGGCCAGCTCTCGCAACATATTCGTGGTGGCAAAAACCAGCAAAACGAGGCAAATCGTCTTGATGCGCCGGTATTGCTGACCTTTCGACCTGATATTAATAATGAGATTGAAAATGCTGAGGATCTCGGAATCAACGGCTCCTTTGAGGGAACATCGACTCCCACTATCAAGGCTGGAGAAAAACTCAGGCACCCGTTCTTGTGCCTGGCTCTGTCACTAGCATCAGACCCGTTTGACGATAATTTAGACTCTCAACTTATCAAGCTAGGAACTGGCTTGGCGGGTAATGTGCCGAACACAGCTCTTATTTCTGCGTCCCTGGCATGCTCCGATGGTCCTGTGCCGGGTAACCAATTAGCTTTACTACAAAAGTCAGATTTGTCTGAGACTAATCTGAAAGGCAATGCACAAGAGGTGAATTCGAAGAAAAGCGTGACTTTTGCAACCGGTGATGGTGATGATACGGACTCCGATGAGCGTGTGAACGACGACTCCAATGTTTTTGGGGATGGAAACCTGGATTCAATTCTTGATGACCCAGTTCTCGGAGGAAAACCTGGCGTTTTTCTCGATAATGGCGACGGATCTGCGAATGCCAACATATTCGCTGATTCCCATGACGACGAGGTTCTCGCGTCAGAGGATATGATTGGTCTTGACGGCTTTCAAAATGGGAATGGTGGTGGGTCTCAAAACACACACCCGCTGCAGGACAAGCATGACCCAAACCATACAAACTTGCATGCAGAAGTTGCTGATGCAGACGAAATCCTGGATGATCCAGAAACCAGTATATTCGCCGAGGTCGGCCCGCAACATGAGTTTGGAGACTACGACACGTATTTCGAGAATAAGTACAGGAAACAACAGGTGGCGGACCGGGATTTCATACGTTGGGAAAAGCAAAGACGCGTTGCCAATGGGCAGCTGGCCGACATTCCCCGGGTTTTTGCTGGGTGCCGCATATTCGTCAACGGAAACACGACGCCTACGTTGGCCACGATCCACAAATTGGTCATCTTGCATGGCGGCACTTTTCTTAGCCATCTACTTAACAAAGGCGCAGCCACGCATATCATATGTGACCGTTTAACCCCTCGGAAACGTGTGCAATTCAAAAACTATAGGGTAGTGAAGGCGCAATGGATAGCAGATTGCGTTGCCCAGGAAAAACTATTAGATTGGAAGGCATACCGCCTTATCGATGACATAGAGCCGCTACAGAAACGGCTAGGGTTTTCGAAAGTAGGCGATGACCATGAGGAAGTCTTGTCACCCGCTGCAGGATCAGGTGTATCTAATGAAGAAGATGACGCACGCGACAAACACGAGTCAGCAGATGTATTCTATGAAGGAGCTGAAAATTCCGAGGACGTTGATTTTGGAGAACTCCCGGAAACGACAGAAGCTCCAGGGCCCCTCATGGAAACCGGCCTCAACCGGCATAACTCAGTCATGTTTCATAATATAGCCGAGGATAACGATCAACTATCTTTGCCTATCAATAATGCTGGCCCTCAAGCGTCTAAACTTGCCAATGGAAATCAAAATGATGATAGGGGCAATGGGGATATTGTCCCGGAGATCCACACTCGAGAAACCCAACCCGATTCTTCCACCGGTAACAATATCAATCCCGTATATGAAAACTCGCAAGCCCCAAAGAATCTTTCGCAGATTGTGGAAATGGCAGAATCTCAAGACGATAATCCGTTTCTTGACCCAATGCTGGAAGGCCGCATTGAGGATTCCCGTGAGGCTTATAGATTTCAGGAGCAACATAACTCCTTCATGGAAATGCTTTCTGCCTCAAAACAGACAAATTTGTCGCAGCTCAAAGTCTCCAAGCCAAGGCAGGCGTTTGCGCAGATGGATGCGAAACACCCTGATTTTCTCAAGCATTTTTTTGCAAATTCGCGATTGCACCACCTCAGCACGTGGAAAGCCGACCTCAAATCAAAATTTCTCCGCTTGATTGCTCGCGGATATGAGGGTCCACCACGCATTTCACTGGCGCAGCCTGTCATACTACACATTGACTTTGATTGTTTCTTCGCCACAGCGTCTGCGTTAAAGCACCCCCATTTGGAGATAAAGAGAGATCCAATTGCAGTCTCCCACGGAGGAAAATCGTCTGATATCGCCAGTTGCAACTATGTAGCACGTGACTTTGGCGTTTCAAATGGGATGTGGCTTGGGCGGGCTCTCGAAATGTGCCCCGATTTAAAAGTTGTCGACTACGATTTCGAAGCGTATGAGAAATTTTCTCACGAGTTTTACTCGTACCTTGTGCTGCAGAAAATCTTCGACTCAATTTTCCCCGTGCTGATCGACGAGGTTCTAGTCGATGCATCCTCTCACTGCCATGGTGACAACATTTGTGAAAAGGTTAATGAGCTATGTGCGCAGATCCGGCGCGATGTTTTGGCTCGCACAAATTGCCCCGTTAGCATTGGTGCCGCGCTGAATGTCTTACTAGCAAAGCTAGCCATCAGAAAGGCAAAGCCAGATGGGCACTATTATCTTTATGAAAGTGTTCAAGATTTTTTGGATAACACCGACGTGCGACAATTACCCGGCGTGGGCAGCAGTTTGGCCCGGCGCATATCCGAAGAACTAGGTCATCTCGAATATGGCCCGATTCCAATCCGGGAAGTGAGAACTCTTTCACGCGAGCGACTTACCAGAGTGTTTGGCGATAAAACAGGTTTGAAGATCTTTGATAATTGCCGCGGGCATGACCTGACTAAGATACACCTTGACACGAGCTCGAGCGAAGCGCTTTTGGGCAGGAAAACCGTTTCTGTGGACGTAAACTACGGGATTCGTTTTTCGTTGTTTTCCGAAGTGGAGATCTTTCTCATGAGTCTAGCGAAAGAGCTTCACTCTCGGCTCATAGACTTGGGAGCGTGCGGCTCATCAATTACGCTTCGACTCGCCAAAAGAGCCCCAGATGCACCTGTGGTCACTCCCAAATTCATGGGCTTGGGGAAATGTATATTTGTAAGCAGGTCATCTTCTTTGGGCGTGGCTACCAATGACTGGGGTCTTCTTGGCTCGGAAATGAAGGCGCTCTTGCGCTCTTTCAATATTCCCCCGCAGGATTTACGCGGGATTGCCGTGAGTATGTCGAAACTCGAAGATATAGAGACTGTGAAGAAACAGCGGCAGCAGAAGTTGGTATTTCTGCGGAAACTCGCCCCTCAGAAGACGATGGTACTCCCACCAATAATGTCCCAGGATATACCTTTTGCCGAGCGCGTGACAGGGGGCGAGTCTGTTGACTGGAATGTTTTCAACCAACTTCCAGAAGAGATTCGGTTTGAGTTGAAAAAGGAACTACTTCGTCGCGGCATACCAGTTTCAGCAAAGGAGCGCAGTCCACGGAAACGAAATCTGGATGGCTCTGCTAAAGTATACCTCCAGCAGATGTTTCCTAGTCAGGCATATGGTGAGTTTAAGGTAAAGCGGGTGATTGAGTCACCCACCAAAAAGAAGAAGCTTGAGTCTCCGCTGAAACGACGAAAGAGCGAGCTGCCGGTACCGGTGCCGGCTATCTATAACGATACTGTATCGTACGATGAGTCAGTGTTGAATGAAATTCCATCCTCTATCAGAAACGAGTTTATGGAGGAACTAGAGTGGCAGAAACGGCACAAGCTGTTAGGATTTGTGTCGGTTAGGACGAAAATGCAACAAAAGCAAGAAATCGAGCGTCGCATCAAGGAACAAGTTTTGGACGTGCAATGGCTCGCGAAGCGGGAACGGGGCGTCACTCTTCCAAGCTTCAATGAGAGTATCAATAATTATCATGAATTGGCTGCGCTGCTACGAGAATGGGTCAAGCTGACTGTGCAGGACGAAGGCCCACATTCAGATGATGTGGCCATGTTGGAGGATTATCTTCAGGGAGTTTTCGAGAAAGGCGGCATTTCCAGGATCTCAAACTTGTTGAAACTTATGGTGAAGGAATTGGAGGCTCAAGAAAGCATTATCCGTATTTGTAGCCAGTCCGAGACTAAGCACATTCTGATGCGTGCAGGCGTAGATGATTGGCGCCGACATCTTACAAGGATTAAGGGGAAGTTCACCCGGGCGTGCGCAAACGTGGGGGTTGTCATATGATATTGATAGTCATTTGGTGGTACTCTCGAGCGAATGTTGGTATGAATCACAATGGGCTGCATTTTTCTCTTGCCTATTTGGGCAATAAGCGACTCGCGTGACCTTTTTCTTGCCACAACCAAGGCTTCGCTTTAGGGCTTAAATTCTGGCTATTCACCGGTGAAATGAACTGGTCTCATTTATTCGATAAGCGTGAGTAATCCCAGTGAATGTTGCAAGTGTTATTTTTGGCTGGTCATCGACTATTTTTTGGGAAAGGGCAGGTGCGAAGACTGGTCCGGAGTGGGAATGGCAATTCTCCAATATATGGCAGATTCTAACACACATTCGGGTGTAAACTTTTGATTTGAGCCCTTAGTAGAATAAAGGTGATTTTCTGGTGTTTGCAGTACTAGAAAAAGCACCTAGAAATTGTATGTTTGATTTATTGCCCGCATTATAGTTCTATAGAACAGGGTATTATTGCATTGATTTTTTGTTTTGTCAAAAACTGAGCCCACTTTTTATAAAGCGTGAAATTTTTAAGAGTGAAAATCATGATTTTTCGATTGCTTTTATTTTTCTTTTTTTGGACCTAAATTAAGGAAAAGGTCTACAGTGTCAGATCTCCCGCATGCATGCTAAAGCCGAGAAAAGGAACAAACAACAATTGCCACGCCAGAAACTCAACTGTAGTGCTTGGTGGCGGAGCTGCCTGGCTAGGTTTTTCTTTTCAAAATAAACATAATTATGTGGACAGCTATGTGAAGGAGCCTGGTTTTCTAGTCCTGTATCAAATGTATAAAGCAAATCATGAAAGATATATTTTGAGCTTTAAGAGGAACTAAGTAAGCAGGTTAAGGTCGTCCGCTTCGAATCAAGTGCGCCTATCAAGCATGAGAGAAGCTTGTACATTTTTTTTCTTACCTATAGAGTTCTAGAAAATCGTGACACCGCACCATGAAAGCTGAAGGAGTTTCAATTTGCTGAATACTTCTTTTCCTTAATCAAAACAACTGTGTGAAACCGATAATTTATCAATCAATAACTCACGTGTTAGTCGTTAATCAATGAATGGCTTTCCCCATGGGTAGCATGAGACGCTTCAATATAAGCGACGCATCATCGTGATTTGCCAATTCCAAAATCCGATTGAAAAAGCGAGTAATACGACAAAAGCGGAATATTGCTCAAAATTGTATAAATTGTTGCTTCTGAAATTCCCCTGATTATAAATTCGTGGTAAACCATCGCTCAACGCGCGACGAAGCGCGGCATCTTTCTTTCAAACGTCCACATTGGCTGCGGTCGTTTATTTATACATGCCTGCGTGTGAGAGGAAAGTTCACCTATGTTACTCGACACAAGCCGCAGCGGCATGTGATAACCTTCCGTCAAATATTGGGCGACAGTCACTAATCGACTCGCTCATTGCCGCATTTGGCCTACACGAAAAATGCCAGTTGGTGGATGTCGTGCGCGCCTCAAGAAAAGACGTTGAGGCGTTTCATGATCAAGAATACGTTGCTGAAGTTTTCAGGGATAGGCCAGAAGATCCAGACGATTTGAGCGAGAAAAAGGATATCAAACAAAGAGAAAAATTCGGGTTAGCCTACGATTGCCCGCCGTTTCCACAGCTTAGCCTGTATGCAGGCCATGTTGTTGGCTCCAGTATTTGTGCAGCAAATGTGCTTTTAAAAGCCAATGATGATTTCCAAAATGTGGTTGTCAACTGGTATGGCGGTAGACACCACGCGCTTAAACACAGCGCCAGCGGGTATTGTTATGTGAACGATATCGTTTTGGCCATCTTGCGCCTCCGCATAAAGTATCGCAGAATCTTCTACTTGGACTTGGATTTGCACCATGGTGACGGCGTTGAGGAGGCATTCAAGTTTCTGAATTTCGTGACAACTTGCTCTGTACACAGGCATGATGTTGGCTTTTTCCCGGGCACGGGGGCGAAGTCTGAAAGGGGTGCATATAATGTGCCCACCAGACGAGGACTAAGCGATGAAAACTTTGCTAAAATCATCAAGAAAGTTCTAATTTTGATGGAAAATGTACAACCAGACGTGATTGTGCTACAGTGTGGTAGCGATGGGCTCGCTAACGATCCGTGCGGAGAGTGGAACATGACGATTAGAGGTCTAGCATCCGGAATTATGGAAATCGTGGATAAGTTCAAATTCACGCCATTCCTCATTCTTGGCGGTGGTGGATATAATCATACGGAAACTGCAAAATTTTGCGCTTGGTTGACAAAGAATTTGGTGGGAGACACGACCGCCTGGGAGGACATTCCTGAACATACACATCTAGATGAATACGAGCAGGATGGATTCAGGTTCTGGACGCCTACTAATACGACATGCAAACCGGGGCGCCGTGACGAAAACGGTGATTTCTCAGAGCTCAAATTATCATGAAGCTTCTCAAGCAACGCTCACCACTACATTTTTTTTTCTTTGCACCGGACTTTGTGCCAAAGGACTCGTCATGATATATACTGTATAAGCACTTCATCAGACCCTTTTCTCCTTATAAACATCACAATTTCTCTGCGGCTTTAAGTCAAACGTGGTTACGGAACATGTATCCAAATCAGCCCATCTCACATTAGCTGCGATAAATGATAATTGTCATGTTTCTTGCATGAGTGATATCCGTATCAGACATAGCTCAGTCCATGAATCTATGCAACTGGGTCCATCATCAAAATGAGATCTCACAACTATATACCATTCAAAATTGTGGAATCTAGTAAAAAACAGGAAACAAAAACTAAAAAGGCGACACTTATCGTGATACCAAACTGGCAAAAGTTCGATAGACTGTGAGGCCCATTCCATGAGATTTTAGTCACCATGCGGCAATACTATTCTCGTTGCCCATTGGGTAAGACGATCGCTTTGGACAAGGGCATCGCCTTGAAAAACATCAAGGGTTCCGGTCCTAACAGCAGAATCATTGCCAAGGGCGTTGAGAACTACAAGGCCCCTGAAGCTGCGCCCGCCGCATCAAACTCATTATGGGTCAAACAATGCTGAAATGCTATTTTGAGTATGCAAAAACCATTTTCTTTCTGTCCCAGACGTAGAATCCTCAACCAATGTCGCAGTGTATACGTGTATATGTGTGCTGTTTGGTTTTGATGTCTGAACATCACTGAATGTACGCAACGACATGATCCTATTCATTGCTCAACTTTGTGTTTGTCCTGATAATATTCTCATTAATGCCCTTCAACGACCGGAGCCAAGACTTTGATCCAATTCTCGTTCCATCTCATCTCACTTTCAGCCATTGCACCCTTTTTGAGTGTGGCCAAAAGCGTTTTATCACCTAGCGCTGTTGCAATCAGATCATATAATTCTTCAGTAATTGCGCCATTCTCGCTTTCCTTGACCACCAACCCGTTCACGCCATCTTTCACCAACTCACCAATAGCTGGAAACGAAAGCGTCACCACAGGAACACCGACGCCGAAGAAATCCACGATTTTCATGGGTAAATCGATCCCACTCAGCGAAGTATGTAATGATACGGCCAAGTCGGCCACGCCCAATATACAGGGATAGTCTTCTGCCGAGAGCCAAGCCGATTTCATAACCACCTTTTCCAGAAAAGCGAGTTCTGCGACTCTGCTCAAGAATTGTGATTTCATGGGCCCTTTTCCTGTAACTAGTACAAATAGAGGTGTTGAAATGGCCGAGTCATGGTACATTTTCAAGGCTCCGAGCAAAATGTCGAAATCCTCGTCTGGCGTGAACGATGTTGCAGTGACCAAAACTTTGTAGTTTTCAATATGAGGCACCGCAGCGAAAACCTCATGTTGTGACTTCAACTCAAAGGCCTTTGAATCGGAGATAGGAGTGAATTGGGGCCCCGGCCGGTCATGTAACGTGACAATTCTGCTGTTTTTTACGCCGAATTCGGTGCCCAAGAACTGTTTCATTTGATGTGTCACGGTGATATGTAGCCAGGCGTATCTGCTCAAGAAGCGCTCGTATAGTCTCATAAGACGCACCAACGGGTGCTGCAAATTCTTGAAACGTAGATTGAGAATCGAATAGTTCAAGTTATGCCAGTCAATGACAAGTTTTGAGCGCGGTGTGAAGAGTTTGATGAACACTATGAGCACAGCAAGAAGAGGCATCGAAGGTGGGTTCTGCACCACGAAAAACTCGTTGCCACGAAAGTTCAACAATAGCTGGAAAAGCTGGAAAAGCTGCTGTACGACCTTCACCAATGCAAATGCCAAATAAGGCAATTTTTTGCGGTTCTGGATTGCTTGAATAGGATACACATCGATCCGGACATTCTCGATCACTGCTGCGGGTGGTGCTGTCTCAATGTAGCCACACAAATTCACGTTAAACCCGAGATTTGCAAATGAAAGCGCGTGGAAGCACATCCGGGGCGAGTGGCCGAGGTCGCCAAGCACAAGGATTGTGACTGTTTTGCGGGTCAAGACCGATTTTCGGTGGATGAAAAATGGCACGAATAAGTATACTGTGAATGGTAGAATAAAGTATGCGAATGCAAGCCAAAAAAGCCATTTCTTCGAGAGCACAAACTCCCCGAAGTATGCGTAATCCATGAAGAGCGTTTGAGGATTGGTTTGCAGGTTTGGTGAGGGGTTGAAAGGTCTATAAAGGCAATGGGACAGGTTTCAAGAGACAAAAAAATTCCAAAAAGAAAACTCCGAGACGGGGAATCGAACCCCGGTCCAGCGCGCGACAAGCGCCGATTCTAGCCACTAAACTATCTCGGAGAACCTGTTCACTGCTTTGTGGTGGTCTTATACACTCAAACAAACAAACAAAAGATTAAAAAAGGGAGCTCGCACATCTCACACAAGTGAAAAATACATTCAAGTTGCGCAAGCATACGCTGCTGCTAACCACTTGTCTCACCAGCTGGGGCCTTAACTACTAGGCACATACAGAGATAGAAAAGCCCAAAACATTAATCGAAAAGCCTGTGTGCACGCCCTCAGCTATGTGCAGGTCTCATCGCCCTCCCCACATTTAACTAACCGAGTTCACATTTTCAATCACCCTTCATTCCCACTCAAAATGTTCAAGAAAAGAAATTTGAAAGCTGCTGGTCAGTCCAAACGACGAGGAGATCTCGAAAATGTCATCGAAGACAACTCCATATCTTCTTTTGCAGCGGAACCAGCGCCGAAAAAGTCCAAAATGGATCAAGGCCCTTCCAAGGACATTGACTACACCAAACCGCGTGTAAATGAGAAAATCCGCGAAAAGGAAAAATATCCTGAAGAAGCTGAATCTGAAAATCAAAGCCTTGATGTCACAGAAACAAAGCCTCGCCTTGTGGGCCCTAAGGCTGCGCCCAAGAACGTGCGCGTGACGACGCTTACCGATTTCCAGCCCGATGTATGTAAAGACTTTCAGCAAACAGGCTATTGCGGCTATGGGGACACGTGTAAGTTTCTACATATCCGAGACGAGCTGCGACAGAAAAAACCCGTGGAAAAAGAATGGGAAAATGTGGCCGGGTCTGGTCCAAAACAGGAAGCAAAGGATGCAATTCCGTTCAAGTGCCCGATATGCAAAAAAGATTACGAAAAGCCCGTGAAAACTGTATGCGGTCACATTTTTTGTCAGGCTTGTTTCATGGCGAGATTCAAGAAGGACAAGAAACGAAAATGTTTCATTTGTAAAAAGGATACGGGCGGTGCTGTACAACCGGTGAAAGACATGCCAGAAATCGGCGCAAATTAGATGATAACGTCAAATTTCCAAAGCATGCATCTGAAATGGTTTACAGAACCGATATGTGATTTGAAGTCAGGCATTCTTCTAAACGCGGCGGTCTGCATTTGACGAAACCGTGCTCAGTGTGTACATCCATCTCTCATACAATACGGATCGAGCCCATATGACACCCGGACCAGATGTCAATGAATAAAAATAAAAAAAAAGAAGTCGTGCTGATTTTCGAGAGTTCTCGAAATGCAACTCATCTTGAGACGAAGATCACTTGCGCTGGCTCACTGGCTGGCTGGTTTGGAATAGAGCACTTTGGTGTAAATTATTGAACTGATAGTCATACCTTTTTCTGTATCTTTGGGTCAAACATGTCTCTCGAACCCGAATTTTTATAGAGTTCACAATTGACTTCACTCAAGCGGTGATGTGATACCTTGAGTATTAGTCTGTAGAAAGTATGGTAAGGGTTAAAATGGATGAGCCCTTTTCCCAAAGATCAGCCAGTGGTATAAGGTCAAATTGAATAAACCATTTTACAAGACTATTAACCTATTGACTAATCTAAAGGCGCGGGTGCTATGCTTTGTATTTGCTCGGCAACAAGGCTCACTAGGGGAAAACATTATTCACTTTTCTGCATTTCTGACCATTCACAATCGCATTTCTCAGCCAGATTTTCAACGCGTATTGATACCTGGATTTGAAACGGGGAAAACGGTCTTTTTCTTGGTTTTTCATCGCTTGGGTCGGTGATGGCAGATAAAAACCGTGCTTATGGACAACAACTCGGCTCGGCTCGGAACTACACGGAAATTTGACGGCACGCGCTCATAACCATAAAGTAATATTTACACACCCCACGATCGAGCGGTGCGTAGAGTATACTTACCATATACATAGACAAATCGAAAATTAGTTTAAAAACCCAGTCATTGCCTACAAAGCGTAACACGCGATGTCGCAGCTAGAGGAGCAGCTAGAGAACATTCCGGGCTATGATTTAGCCATGGATAAGTATAACGATATCATGGGCGAGAAGTTCAATAATACAGATCCGTTTGAGGACGAGGATGGGAACAGGCGTGTTTTGGACGTGACCAAGACCACGGAAAAAGAACGAAAAGTGTGGAAACGTATCCAAAAACTGGCCTGGGTACACGACAAGTGCTTTCTAGGATCGTGTGGCGTGGGCATGGATTGCGGCATAGGACTTGTGCCGCTAGCGGTGTTTTTCTTACCCGGAATCGGCGCCATAATCACCTACGTAATCCACGCGCGAGTAATCTCAATAGCTCAGAATGAGCTTTATTTGCCGGCGAAATTGGTGGCCAAGCTACAAGCGAATATTTTGATGGACTTTCTCATCTCGCTCCCGCCGGTGATAGGCGCGTTTTTGTCGTGGCTAAATGGGTGCCTGACACGCAATGCAGGCATGATCTACGTATACTTGGCGAAAATGGGAGAAAAGAGGGCCGCGGGCCAGGCGCCAGTCTACATTGGGCCATTAACCCAGGGCAGGAGTGCACAGAACACGGTGGCCCAAAGTCATGTATTACAAGGCCAGAATTTGCAAAGTATTGCGGAAACGGATAAATCATTGAAATTGTTCAAGAAAAGGGAGCCGGAGAGTAAGGTGATTGTTGGAACACAGTTATCGGGCGTGCGGTGAGGAGTATACGAGAAACTAGGGAATACGGATGAGCAGGCTTCCAAAAAGGACAAGTCAGCACTTATTCCCGCGGTATTTTGATGCCCTTGACCAAAAAGATTGGATTCTGGTATTGAACTGGAAAACGTCGAGGAGATGACCAGGACACCTTCCAGTGGCAACCAGTTTGAGTGATGACATAGATGAGACTCGGTGTTAGGATTCCAGGCTCTCGGTACGGGATCGAATTGCTTTGCCTGATGTCATCACCATGAATGATTGCCATACTGGCCACTTGACCATACCCCTAGTGGTCATGCAAACTGTCAACGCATAGGAACAAAGGCCAAGACGTAGTCCAAGTGTCACGTGATACAGTTGTGATGGTTTCGGCACGAAAGCGGTACCTCCAGGCAGCGGCGGAAGAAAAGACCTTTTCTTCCTCGGATCCTGTTGGTCCTCTAAGGATTTGGTGAGAACTCTAAGCTGAGTCCAAAGTATTACGTACTTGGATAAACACTACAAAAGAACTCACACGTGTTCTAATAGATTAAGAGTCAAATAGCCTCTACCGAGTAGCGCGATACACGAGTCATCACAGGAAGATTCGATAGCAAGTACTTTGTAATGTCTGACAAATGACAAGCGTGTTGATAACCAGCTATTGAATAAACTCGCTCTCATCGGAAGTTTCCTCAACGCATTAGACGTCTCAGAGAATTGTGGTATTTAACTATGTTGGTAAATCTCAGAACAGAGCGTCAGATGCGTTGGCACACTGGTAGCTTATTACGTGAATTATCAGCTTTTAACGTGGTTGGGCGAAGAATATTCTAAGCTTAATCCACGGTGTAGGATTTGGGCAAAATCTACTCTATTCTAAGGCTTAAGGTGTAAGAAATTACTTCAGCACATGGCTTGAAGAAACTTCACACCGCGCTCACGCGGTCACGTGATCGTCCCAGATATCCAAAAACCAACAAACTAACGCGACGTTTTGGAGTCACGTGCGAATCACGAAAACGCTCTCTGCGAAAGACAAAAGATTCTATTCTACCGAGCATGCTGTGAAGTCAAACAGCAAAATTGAACAAGTGGGGTTTAGCGGGGCAATTGAAGGAATTGGCTCGGTTCGCCGAAGAAGCCGCGGTACACCATCGACCTCCGAGCTTCATATGCTTCATTGACTATGGAGCAAAAGGCAAAGTGAACGCCGGGGTGCGTTAGTCAAAATCTTTTCGAAAATGAATTAGTAGGCAGAGCGCAAATGAGATTTTTGAAGAGAAAAGTGAGAGTAAGAACCATAGTAAAGAAAATTGGGGTCTGTTTCAAATATGGGCATTTATCGTCGTACAGAATCATGATTTGATGTACGGGTGTGCTATCAGATAACTCGGTGCAGATGTAAAAAAGATATCGTAACTGGCGTAGGCAAGATACGCCTTATTGGGTTTGAACAGTCCTGAAAGCTGCTTGGTTTCTTTAAATATCATTTCCATAACGGAACTGGAGCTGAGCATTTCTTCTGTCCAAGGCCTTTTCTGTATATCAAGAAGCCAAATACTATAATCCCGACTTCTTCAAAGGCATCTACCCCTCCATTACGAATCTACGAGCTAAACTTCCGACTTCGCTGCCTTTCTGACAAGCATCAGCAGAGCGAATCGGGCTATCACACTGCACTACTAATTGAGCTTTCCCAGCAAATCATAGCGCTTACCCTCTAGATCACATTATCACGCCAACCATAGGTTAGGACAAATAAATCATAGAGTTGAAAAAGCCGGTCATACTGCACTACTGAACGAACGCCGTCAGAGTGACTCACAGACTGCACACCCCGCTGAACGAAGAGTACAGTCGCTCTCCCGACTCGTTATACAACAATAGAGAGTCCATACTGCAAACCACGTTGCCACCTGATACATAGTCGTCAGGATCCGGACAGGCAATTGCACAATAATCAAAACATTCGGCTATAGTGCACGCCTGAAGTACTGACATCAGCGTGACTGGCAGGCCGCCACCAATCGTCGAACATGACACACCTTGACCTGGATGATTACGATACCTCGGACGAAGAGCCCGACTTTGGGGATATCTCAAGGTACAGCGACTCGGTACAGAGGAACTTCCTCAAGGGTCTAGCCGAATCTCATGAGGCCATACGAGATGATTTCGAAATAAATAACACAGATCCTGCTACTTTCATCAGCCTAAGTGCAGACGATCTTATTGCCGACTACAAGCATTTGTCGGAAATGGCAGATACAGACCTAGTGAACAGCACCGAATACCACCCTCTATTTTCCTCCTTGGAAAAGTGTGTGCTCCGCGACATCAAGCGTAATCACATTGCTAAGGCAATCCTTGCCGCAGCTGATGAAAAGCTATTTGAGACATACTTTGCCCCTTGGAGACGGCAATACAGGTCTTTCTGGAGGGCCAATAGAGCAATCACCAGAGCAATTATCAACTACTACCCTGCTTTAGACGGCGAGCTGGAATACTTGGGATGCACGGACTTTGGCTACCTGATCAATTCGATCATCAGGAAAGCACGAAGTATGTCGCAGAAAGCCTATCCTGACTTTGTTACAGCGCGCAAGGTAATATCGACATTGGTAAATGCTTGGAAGGGAGAAACCCGCGATGGATTTCTTTTCGTGATAGAACTGGCTAAGCGGGCTGAGGTCCGTTTTCGATCGTGCGCACATATATCTAAGCCCACTAATCTCATAGCAGACCTCACCAGTGAATTCCAGCCTGAAGGAGATCGCATGATAAGGAATTGGCACGCGTTGCGACCTATTGACAGGAAGTCATCAACTATTGAATACCTTGAGCGATTCAATACGGAGGTGTTTCCGTCCTTACCACGTGCGGCTAGACCGAGAAACAATCAGAATTTGCTCGTGTCTTCAGAGGTCAAAAGCAAGTTCGATGCTATGGTGAAATCATCAGGCTTCAGGGATGACTTCTACGAAGTTCATACTCTGGCAAGTCAAAAGCATCCCCACGCCGTTGATGCTGCTTGCAAAGAGCCGAAAGATCGTTCTAAACGCAATATCGACAAACGGTTAGCCCATGAAAGGGGTGTAGCTGATCGATATTTTACTCTAATGAGGAACTTACTTGCACAGAGACCAGACCTTTGCCCAAACTGTCTTGGCAGCCATACCCTACTGGAATGTGCTGTCCTAGTAAAAGACGCCTGGAAAAACCCAGCAGCTTTTACGCATCTGGAATTCGAGGATGAAACTGGGGAAACGCGGCTGAGACGCCAGCGCGGTTATTTGAAATGCGTTATCAGAGACAATGCCATGCCATCGGTGAAATCCTGATCAAGCATAGCGAAGATAAGTAAGCCCAGTTCTGTTCATGAGATGAGATTGCCCTTCGCACCCTCAGGAGAGAGTCCACATTACGCCAACCACTCCGCAGAGGTAAATGCAGATTGCCTGTTCACAAAGCTTGTTCATACTCAACACACACAAGAACAGCGTCTTGAAACTTCTCGCTTATGTGACTTACATCCCAGCTCAGCGGCTGATTCGAAAGACTAAATCCATAGAAAACCGTTTGACCCTTCGCGTGAGTTGCCCGACGTGACTACTTTATCTGATAATTGTTACGAGCTTCCCACTGTCAAACCATTCATTCACATCGAATTCTATCCCTACGATTGCACAGACGAATCCAGAGTCTCAACATCATCCTGAGAACCCCCAGCAGCGTCAGTCACTTGATGTTGATTCCCGCACTCTAACCGCGGATATTGGCAGCAGTCCATCTGTTTCCGCCTCCCGTTACATCGTGCGATCAATCGTATCCGAAGTTGGCGCCCAGGCTCCGTCACCGAAAAAATCTGTTGCAAAGCCCAGTGATGGCCTTCCCGCGCCGGCTCTGGTTATCACCCATGATTCGCACGATTTCATAGACGAGTCTCCCGACAGAATATTCGCCGATGAACTGGTCGTATCTCCACTTCTTGCGCCTGACACCCCGATCTCGTCTGTTCCGTGTTTGGAATCCGTGTTCGAGATCTCCCCCGAATTCAGGGGAGATTATACGCTGAACATCTACGCTATATCACCGGAGGTTGTCAACTTCAGGGGAGATATTGTCACAACTACTATACACCAAGCAATCAAGGAGGTTTCTCATGAACAGAAGTGGGCTTACTGATCTTTGCTATGCTTGAAAAGGATTTAGTGACAACTCTAAGCTGAGTCCGAAGTATTACATACTTGAATTAACGCTACAAAAGAACTCACACGTGTTCTAATACAAACTGCTGCAGTAAGATCTGCTTAAAAGAATTATAGTTAAGGAGATAACTTGGCTTTATTTTTCAAAACTAGCGCAAAAGATTGATTTTTACACCAAAAATGCGTTTTTTAAGAAGATAGCCTGGGTACCATTTCTATTTCTGCTCGAGAGATGTGATCCTTGTGAACAGGTCTCACTGTAATATGGTTTCTTTATGAGCAAAGGCACACATCAGAGCTGTCAAATAGCTCCAGAAAGGTACACTGGAGCCAACACTGCCATTATCGAGTGATAGTTCCCCTTAATCCTTCTGAATCAACCATCGTGTCCTAGGGTGTTGACGTTAAAAACCCGAAATATCGCACTCACCATAATACCCCTGGTACCCAAAGGCCTATGCGCTGACGATGCTGGACTTGTTCGAGTAAGAAGCCTGCGCAATCGATATGGTCCGTTCGGAAAGATCATAGTACACATACGCCTTTCTCAAGAATACGTCGCCCAAAATCTGCATGTTCTTGTGGTACGCAAAGCCTAGTAAACATACACCCGATTCCTGCCGGTGTACGGCATCGGCATAACTGAGCAGAACCATGTTTTTGCCGAAATTGAAGTGAATGAACTTATCGCTGGGCTGATCGCAGCTGGTGACGCGGTATTCGATTCCGTCTTGAATAAAAGTCGTGGTGTTGAAAAGCCCGTCCATTTCGTTCAAGATTTCGCCACTCAAAATACTCAACGAAGTGCCGCTGTCTAAAAGCACGGAGCTGTTTACAGGAAACTCCCTGTTTGCGATTATTAAAGACTCGAGATCAATTGCGAGCCCGCCTGAATGCCGGCTGATTGCGTACGTCTCAAGTTTTCCTAAATACTTCTCCGTGTCAATACCACCGAAGATGATCGTCCCGGATTGATAGGAAGGCCCGAGAAACAAGGAATATGATGCTTTGGGGATAAATCCGGCCTTTTGTAATGCCCATGGGAGGTTGTCGTATGGTTTTCTTGAAACCTGCTGATTGCGGTCACCGATACCCAATACGCCTATGTCGTCGATGTTAGCGCGGCAGAACTGGAGGCCCGGAAGCGCAAAGCCATCGGGATTGAGCCGGAAATCATCCTTGTAATAGAAACCGTCGACAGAAACACCGTCCAAGTACTCGATTTGGAACAGAATACCCGTATCATAACTTTCACTGGAGAGAAGCGGATCATAGGCGTGGTGCGGTACCCAAAGATCCGCCGAGCCCGTGTCGAGGATGACCGTTACCTTTTGCATCTTGGTGCCCAAGTATACGTCCACAAGGTATATTGCGTCCCTGCTATTCATGACTGTTTTCAAAAGCTGGCGCCTCATATGCCGCTGACCAATGTACTGGTTCCCTTCTTTTTCAACGGCCATGCCTGGAGTTTTCCTTACCCTGAAATTCAACAGCATTGGTAAATTCATGCTCGTCGTCTTCAAAGCAGTGATTCTTGGAGTCTGCAATAGCAATATCGCATACAAAATGAGCATTTTGAATCGGTACATAAAGTCTCGGGAACCTGAGCTTGGGCCCTCGAAGGATGGATGCACCGTTTTCATTTGAGCTGCCTTAAATACTGCCTCGTACAACATGCATCGTGCAAAGGCTTGTCTCGGGGTATGCTAGTTTCAATTACTCAAAGATAAATCAGTTTGATAAAGGTTTTAGGAAACCTCCGCCTGATTTCGGTCTCCATGAACTAACTGTGATATGAGGCAAGCGAAGCCTGCCTGTTTCTCGAAATCTCAGTCACCGGTAGGCAGCTTGACTGCCGGGAAATACGAAATCGAAGAATGTGAAAATTCTCAAGGATTCTCGGAGACCACACGTCAATCATGCAGACAGTTGTTTATAATCATGAATATGAATGCATAGATATCTGAGGATAATGAACGAATAGGACTGAAAAATTTCGGCATGAGAGTCATGCGACAGCTCGTTCAGTCGTTTCTGTTATCTTTTTCGTGATGTGCTCATTTTTCTTGTTCTTTGCTCGAATTAGATACAAGCGCTATATTTCCAAATCGAGTCAGCCTTGTTTCACCATAGCCGAGTTTCATAAGAATTCTGTTTGAGCTCGATGAATATAGCCACATAGCAGTCGTCGAAGATCTGGATAAAGCTCCAAGCTTTATTGTTTTTCCGTTTGAATTATTCGAAAAGAGGATATGAAGTGATTTACGAGGCAGTTCCTCAAACGCATGAATCAGATATGTGTGTTCATGAGGCGTAGTGCGATAAATTTCAATTTGCTGCGGCGGAACTCAGAATTTTTGAAATTCTCAATCAGAAACTCATTTTCTCCTTATAATGAAATCAAGCTCGCCGACTCCAGGTCACTTACACGATAGCCGTTTGCCAATCCAAAAGGTGCGAGAAACACCCGAGCACTTGTTCAGGAAAGTGAAATCACCCTTTGTGTTTTAGAACGAAGAATTTTTCGTCCGAAAGAGGTTATACTTGATTTTATCACGGTGAATCTAGAGTTCAAGCCTCATTGTGGCGCAAGCTTTCTCCATCCGGCATCATTTTCCGCAAGCGTGACCCAGAAATAGAAATTAAGTGATTCAGTCCTCGAATCAAGAGAAAATAAGATGAATCAAGACTTAATTCTTCAAATTCAAGTAATGACGATATTTCTTGTGCTACGATGCAGAAAAGCACCAGGAACGCTGCATACGAATTCTTCACATATAAATTTTCACAAGATGTGGAAATCGGCTGGCCATGAGCTACCTGGGATCAAGCGTGTACATCCTACAAGCATGTAGATCCTCGTTTTCAGAAAACTGTAATGTGCAAGATTGTCTGAGGACATAAACTTTTTAGTACAGCGGGAGATTGAATAGCATTTAGTAACAAATGAGACGTCTCCACGTAAGGAAATGTATCACATAATGTTTTCCGCCATTCCACATATCTGGATATGATTGAAGTCTACCTGAGCCGAAAAGCCTCCAGAACAATATCGAGGTTGACTTCCACAACTAATTCCGAGAGTCTCTTTTCATCTAGACTGGAAATTAGACAGTTTTGGCGTGCGACTTGCTGAATCTTGTGATGGGGTATGGTCAGCGCAATAAGAAAACAAACATGACAGTACCCCATGGATTTTATCTGAGTGAAAGATGCGGTGCCTGAGTACACACGCAATACAATACCACTCTTTGCCGTGAACGTAGCATCTTTGATAATTGGTCAGACGGTTTTCAGGATTGATCAATCAGATGCCATTGGGGAAAATAGTAACCTGCTATGAGAGAGCAGCTTTTGATTGAGAATACACTGAAGGGGCGAGAGGAACAGTTCCAGGAAACAGAAATCCACGATTGAGCCCACTATAACGTTCTTGACTGCAGCATATTTGTCCTCGACAAAGTCACGTAAAGCTCAAGTAAAAGGCATTTGTCGTGTTTCACGGCCGACTCGTTACTTTTGATACGCATCGATTGAATTCACAAATTTATAACGTTTGTACAGAATTCCCGAAAGCTTACTTTTGTCATTTGTGATATATCGGCAGAAGTGAAAAGGCCGATTATAGCATCCGATCAGCGTGAACATACATATTTAGCTAGACTGGTACCCAAGAGCGCACATCCTCTAGTGCAAGATCGACCTCTCTTACGAGGACATGAAACAACTCGCGAGTGGCCATGGGTACAAACGAGAAGGCGCGAAACTTGCCAGCATATAAGTGTAAGTCGTGAAAGTACATCACGAGCTTCCCCAAATAGTCCCTGACATGGAGGTCTAGCGCCCCATGAGAATTATTGAGCGCTAATGTCCTGACCCCGAGTTCCGCCACGTTGTACACTAGTTGCCAGACCGGATTGGTATCGTCGTTGTATAGAACCATGATTTGGCTCAGGTCCATCATCGCTTTGTATAAGTGCAAGGCATACCTCAACAGGTGAGAGAGCTCGGCGGGCAACAGCACCTGATGTATGGATGTTGCAATACGAGTGATCTCACGGTTTAAGTCGCGACTTGAATTGCGAAACGCGACGTAATCAAAGTGCGTGTCATTTACAAACCCACGCAAGTTTTCCACAAACGCTTCTAAATGTTCGGTGGCTAATTGAACCTCAATCACATATGTTTCAACACCGTACTTGAAGCCATAAGCGTCGCCTTCACGTACATTTTGCGGATCAAAGCCCTGGTATACTAATCCTGGCGGGAAAAGTTCACTGGTCAAGTCAACGGCGTGCTCGAGTCTTGACGCGTTGTGCACGGGCCCTGAAACATTTTGTGAATGCTCTGGATATAAATCAGGGTTCATGGGACTCAGGCCATGGTGTACGGGTCCAACAGGGTAGAGCTCGGTGATGGAATCCACTGCTATGGGTTCCTTAGCGGGCGCCGCGGCTGCAAATACCACCAATGTGGTTGCAATAAAAGTCAAGGCCTTCATTTGGAATATTTCTTGCTTATCACTTACTCGGTACGGCTCTACATATTTATACCGGGCTACTTTTCTTGCTTTTGCTTGAAATTTTGGGAACGATGGCCCAGTGTGATCGATTGAAACTATGCCCAATTCCGTTGTGGGGGCTGCGGCGACTGCGGAATTTCGGAATCAGATTCCTCTACGGCAAGCGAAGAATATACCCTCACCAATGTGTATCCCTCTATGGCACTTGAAACTCTTAATGAGAGAGTGGGGTGGGGGCTTATATTGCGTAACGAATTATATTGGGTCTTTGCCTGGCTAAATAGATTTCGCACACGGGTGACTACGATAATGCGGAAAGTGACTGCTTTACTTTAAGGCAACGAGCAGGGTAATCAGCATCGGGCGATTTTCAGACTCTTTCTTTATGGTTTCTTTGGCTTTATTTCCAAATTCACACACCTAGCAATTTGTGATTGTGAGTGCAAGCAATTGTGTGCCGAGATATTCATGGATACTTGATTGACTTGATGATATAAGAGACTAACGCGCGGAATCGATTGCTACACTATTTCAAGAGAAAGAAGGAGGCGAGAGAATAGAACATTATGGCAATTGACATTTTATGCCGCCCCATCATTTTTTGTTATGTTTTCCAAAGATGTATCACCCTGTAGGATGGTTATAATAAGGTGTAGCACACAGACTTTGGCGCACGACCAAAAGATTGAAATGTGAGTTATGTTTTTGAAGAATCACGCGCCGCTGGATAGAAGAAATTGACCATAGACAATAAAACGTGTACACGTCAGAAAAGAGCACGGGGTGATTAAGATGACCTTGATCCCTGATATTCACATCTGGAAGCGTGTCCTTACAGCCCTTTAGGTGATCGATTTCTATTCCTTTGAGTTATTATTTTAAAAGACATTTCGTACGCAAAAGAAAAGAGCCAAATCTATCAAGATACAGAAAACACACCAAAATGCCTCTCTTCAAGAAATACTGACCCATGTCCATCCCAGTACCTTCTTACTCCCAGATTTTATTGTGGTTAGTGATATAGCAGCAAAATTACAGAGACAACATGTCAATGCGATTGATCCGCTACATGACACAACATTCCGAGAGAAAAAAGGGGTCTAGCTCTTAACACACTTAATTTTAGTGAATGTATAACCCGGCAACTCCGAAACGAACATCAAAGGTCGCGTGGTCTAGTTGGTTACGACGTCTGCTTCACACGCAGAAGGTCCCCAGTTCGAGCCTGGGCGTGATCACATTTTTGACTCTTTTTTTCCTTTTGTCTTTACACGCCGGCTGACCTTGACTGTGCTGCTTGCGAGCTAAGTTTTATTTTAGTTCATAAACCGTTCGTCAACCAAAATTATTTGAAAGATTACGCGCTCGCGCTTCACTAATCACTGCCAGATGCTGACCTGCGTAGTGCATCAAGGGCGAATTTCGTCTAATCGTGAAAGGTCAATCATATGCCGAGCAAAAAAGAGACAAACTAACATTTGTCGTGAGCCCAGAAAAGCTTGTTGCTTGTCCATGAGGAACATATTCCTCAATATTGGTTTATGGGGTGGACGCAAAATTCAACAATAAACAAATTACTGGCTTCCCAGGCTTTGCCTGCACATGTTCGATACTTGCAAACACTCACTTTTATCAGCGTCGCAGTAATGTGCCGCAGACTGTAAATATTTTTTTAGAAAAAGTCTTCCGAAGTATAACATGTCTGAGGAGCTTAAGAAAAAAAAAACTTTTTTGAGACTTAACTCACTTTTGCAGTCTGCTTTAGCCTTGAAATGTTAGGTTCTTCATACCTGACAGATATTTATTGTGTACTTCATCTAGTAAAACCAGCCTGGCTTCCCAGTATTACAGGGGGGAAGCCATCATTATATACTTGAGAGTCGGGCAACTCACGTTGGCCGTCTGTGGTAAGAAAGGCTTGGCACGGCCAAGTCTCATGGAACTCGGCTAAGGCAAATGGGGTACCTAACATGAAAACACATTTTAGCATACACAATCGCTCATGCAATAATATTGTGGCTGCGGAGCTGGAATAAATATCCTGTGCTTTGTCATTTTGTGAAGTTCCTCTTTGGTTGTTCTGGGACTTTTGTCATTATCTTAGCCGAAAATAAACAAAGAAAGTAAAAAATAAAGAGACTATTTTCACCCAATAATACATCCTATTATGAGGTCTGGGAAAACTTCATGGGGTAAGCAGCCTGAAGTGAGTAAGCAAGATATTAATGAAGTGCTATTTGAAAACTTTTCGAGAAAAAAAACATCTAAAGATATCCGGTTGGCCCTGACGCTTCAGAAAAAGACGCTCCTGATTTGGGTATGCCACTGGTGAAGCATAATCATTTGGTCACGTGATCATGCATGCCCCGCAATAATTTTGCAGTCTGCGACCAAAATCGCCAGTAGATAGAGCAGATTAAGAGTCTGCCCGTATCCACGTATTATGCTAAATTTAATATAAATGGGCCCTAACTCCCCAGGAATAGAAATCATTTTTTTGTTTCTTCTTCTTCAGCCCCACCCCCAAAAAAACACATAATTAAACGTTTCACTTCTAATTTTACCAGACAATTATCTTCCCGCTTCACTAACCCGACCACCGAGATGAACGACGATCGTAAAGTTTCTGAAACCTCTCACGAATCAGTGCCCACTGCTCAAAAAGAGCAGGAGTTGTCTCCCCAAGTGTCCCTAAACTCGAGCAGTAAAGACATCTTCACCTCGTTTGATTCTGCAGTCAACAACTTATCTCAGGACACATTTGTGGAGAACTTGCCCGCAGATGCAGAATGCATGACCGCCAATGATTCCATGATGGAGTCGCTCGAGGACGCCGAGATTGGCGTTGCCACCTCGATCTCTTTCAAACGTGATTCATTTATCCTGGTGCAAACATTGCAAGAAAGCACCAAAGCAAGCGTATCAGAGGTATCTGTTCCAAGCTTGCACATGCTGGGACACTCGTCGCATACGCTACTTGATATTGCGGCAAATAGCACCATGCCTTCCGAGGTCTCGACGATGGAGATCGATACTATTACCCGCAAAACAATCGACCTTAATATCTCACACGAAGAAGACGGGCCCGCTGCTCCTGGCTACAGCGCCTTGCACACCTTTTCAGACCCTCGGCTCAGTGCGAAGAGAAGAAAAACCGCAAAAGGCTCTCACCGGCCTGGTCAATTCTTGGCGCAAACAACAAAGCGTGTCTGGGGCAAGTGCAAACGATCTGTTGAGAAGTTTTCGAAGCAAGGCCGCCGAACAGACACAACTTTGTCGACGGACGGCATACAAAGCCAATCCCTAAGGGAAGCTTTCGAAGCAGTAGTTCACGAGGCACGTCAGACCAGTGAAAATGCACAGGTGAACGACCAAGCATCCATGTCCGTGGCCCATATTGTTGCTGCCGCCAAATTCTGCTACTTTTGCGAGAACCCTTACTTTGGCTCGAAGAATCGCACCAGCTGTTTGATCTGCCAGGAGGATACTGAGCATTTGAAAAACGCATACACCAAGAAACGCGATTGCAGGGAATTGGAGAAGGCGCATGCAAATGGAAATGAGCAAAGTGGCCAAAAGCTTGAAGAAAGCTCCTCTGCATTGAGCTTTACTAACTTCATTGCAAGAATAAGAGGACAGCAAGTGAAATCAAGTAAGCAGAAAAAGACTTTCACGGCCAATGAATCTGCCACAAACATGGGACATGAAAATTTGCATAACTAGGTAAATAGATCGGTAGATTGGGCCTCTACCTTCAAATAAACCTCATTCATAGCATTAAAAAATTAATCAAGACTTTTGTTTAAGACGCGGTTGCAGATTCGGCAGCAATTTTGTTCTTCACCAATATTTGTAGCAGTCTCTTTGTTCCTTCCTGTCCCAGTCATTTCTTGATTCACACTTTTGAAAGTTGAACATTAGGCCAAGAATTGGAACCACACGCGGTTTTTGCAAAAAAATCCTTTTTCCGAATTTAATGAGAAAGTTTTTGTCTGAACAGAATCTGAACGCAAAGTCGATGCCAGGGACTACTGAAGCACAGAAAAAATCAACAACAGTCTCATTAGCCCACATAGGAAGGCAAGCCAATATGCCCGTCCCAGTTTGCGGTCTGCTTCTCGGGAAAATCAGGTTATATTCTGCTATGCTAAGTGCGCTTTGAGCATAAAAAAGTCAGAACATTCTCGTTTCTCTCGTTTTTTTTTTTCAGGTGCCTTTGTTACAACCACATCAAGTACTGTTCTCTCCGAAATGAATTATCCTTAGAAAATGAACTGTTAGCATCATAAGGTACGATCCACCTCCTTTTTTGGGATGAGTAAGACCTCTGAATTTACCCCTAGCAACAAACTTTCAGCTTGGCTGATCGGAGAAACTAGCTGTAGCTCCTTTGATTATTCTCTGTCTGAAACATGGCAGCTGGCTGATTCTCCGATGTGAGCTGCGTTTTAGTAAAAGAGAGAGATCCTGAGCATCCTTACCCAAATTTTTAAGCTCATAGTGCTCTGGCCAATATAGTTCAAATTTTGGCTTTTTGGGAGATTTTTCATCTTTTTATTTTCTTTTCAATCTCAGGTGTCACATATGGATTGCGACGCACTTACACTCAAGCTAGAATTCATGTATGCTCGAAGACGCTTCTGCCTGTAATAAAATGATTCATAGCAATCAAAACTGATTATGGTCTATAGCCTTTTTTGGAGGGCACCTATTTCACTTCTGATCCTTTGTGAAATCCATGAAAACACATTCAAACATGACATTGCCAAAACCCATGAACACTTCAGCACGCGAGAAACATAAGAACTCAAATTCCGCCGGGAGTAAGCGGAAAGGTCGCTCCCGCTCGAAAAAGGTGCCAAAACCCAAGTCCACTTTGGATAACGCCATTTCAAAAAGAGAGCAACATAAAGAAAAACCTATTCTGACGAAGTCCAGCAAAAAGACTTCCTCGGCCAAATGCTCAAGCAAAAAAGGAAGAGAGAAAAAAGTTGCTTTTTCCAGCTTCACTGAGACGTACGACGAAGGGTTCATTATTCCGCGGTTAAATTTGTTGAAGGGGTTTTGGAAACTGGCATTGAAAAGCCTGACACAAACAAAACGACATATTGAAACACAAAAAAACGTCTGCTTTAGAGTTTTGGATCACACATCGCCGAAAATGGCAATAAGAACAATAAAAAAACCTGGGGCGAGACTGGATGTAGACTGCCCACTCTTAGCCAAAAAACACTCTCCCGCTGCAAAGCCAACCCATATCAACTCGCAAAAGTCTATTCCGAGAACGCAATCTGAGCCAAGCCATTTTTACAAAAACGTCGTGCAAGGGCAGGGGCCAGGAAATGAGGCTATTGTTCTAATACAGAAGATGTGTGAGACTGAGCCATCTCCAAAGCCCCGGACCATTCCAAAACAGTCATTGGATAGAGCACCACAATCTTATCCTCAAACGTTAGTTAACCCCAAAGTGCGTGCACAAAATACAAAAAAAACTTATCACAAGCCTCAAAGTCCCCCGAGATCTGCTTCGCCTGAACCAATACCAATACCAGTCACTATATCAAAACAATTCATGTTTGAAGATGCGTCGAACACCAGACTAAAATCTCCCGGACGAGCAAAGGTGAAACTTGCGAGTGAGGGCGTCAGGTACAAAGGTATCAGAACAATCAAGGCCGCCAGGCAAAAAAATCAGAAGTAAACTTCCCAAAGAGCTCAATCGATGGCAAGCTTGTGTCAAAGTATATCATAATGTACACAACACTCTCAATGCTTATGCTCAGTTTGTAGGAAGCAGATATATCGTAAGCTCTGTGAAATTTTGATAGAATTCCAGGCACTATGGCAACGCATGCGCCATTGTGGTGAGAAACAGAACATTGTGAGAGGAAAACAAGTAACAATGGGTGAGTGATGCCATTGTGAGTGTCAAACCTCCTCTGTGCTTTTCATTGTTGTGCCCTCATATCAAACAGGATATCCGCTGGAGTTTAGAACTACGGTCTTATTAAAGACTGAGCACATATCCTAGGCGCTTGGAACCACGAACGAAAATTTCTCCGAGCTGGCGTTTCTGCAAGCCTATCATCCGACCATCAACCCTTTTGAACTACAAGAATGAGAATTTCAGCAATCCTCCAAATGATGTCAACAACTTTCGCAGCCCGTATCATCGCGGAAGGTTTTTTGTACTTCCAGCCTAGAATCATCGATCCCATGGGATTCCGCTTGAGCATTACCGATAACAAATTGGTGGCGAATGATGTCTTGAACGATGTTTCACTTTATGACACAGGAGCCATATTTTTCAACACCCAAAACAAATTCCTCAACATTGATGAAGCCGGCAAGCTTTTCGCGAGCAACCTGGTGAATTTTGCTTTTGAATTGGAATCCCGCCCCGCGGGTAATAAGTGGTTCTACAATTTGAAATATAACGGCCTTGCCGTGTTTCAGCTATGCAGCGATGATCTGATTGGGTTTCAGAGCAATTGCCAAGTGAAGCGATACATCTCAATCAGATTTGCGAGAAATTGGCTGTTTAAACCCTTGAAAAAATTCCCGGGACCCAGCAGCATCCATGATGCACGAGTCTTTCATTTGAAAAAAGCGAAGGCCGTCGAGAAAATACTTCCGATACGGAACTCGCATCAAAGCGCGGGAGACACTGCCCCTAATTAAGTAGATATTTCAACCCCAAAAGGCGTGAATTACCTCAACACAGATTCAAAGGCAACTCATGAAAGACGATTTCAATTCCTTTCCAAAGAACTTCACTCAAAACATGCAAATTAGTAGAATGGGAGAGGCGGCAGTCAGGCGAGGATTGCTGAGCACCCGAGTGGGCAAACCAATTGCCTGGAACTAACACTTGAATGACATTGATACGTGAATTTCATTAATCAAAGTGGTTCCCTTAAGCTGACCTTATAGGCTCGCCTGTTGAAACGCCTGAATGTTCTCAAAGACTTTCTCATTTCGGCTCAGACTGGTTCCAGGATACGCTAGCGCGGGCGTTGGCGGGAAAATTCCGCCCTTGAATGTTATTTATGCAGCATTATGCGGAGAGCGACTCAATATGCACGTATCGGAGATTGACCTCCAAAACTCAAATTGATAGGAGCAACAATGTGAAAAAACATCATAGTATTCCTCTAAATCAACAGTATACTCACTTTTCTATCTCCCAGATTTGTTGAGTCAGGAAAAAAGGGAAACAAAAAGCACGACGAGATGTTTTTGCTGGCAGTGAGGGCTTATTCGAAAGCCGCACCGGGCGTATCACTGAGATTAGCCAAACTCGTCGAGAACCAGAATCTCCTCAAGACGCAGGCCCTCATCAATGGCGAGTGGGTCTCGTCGGCGGAAACATTCGAGGTGAGAGATCCAGGGAAAGTCCCGCATGAGAGTGCGTACCTAGCAAATGTGTCGACTCATCCTGTTGCTGATTTTGATAAGGCAATAGAAAGTGCCCATGCCGCATTCCAGACGTACCGCAAAACTTCTGCACGGGAGAGAGCCGACTTGCTTTCGAAGCTCTTCAACTTGATCAATGCCAACAAGAAGGATTTGGCCACAATCATCGCGCTCGAAAACGGGAAACCATTTGCTGACGCAGCAGGCGAAGTCACCTACGCAGCGCTGTTTTTCCAGTGGTTCAGCGAGGAAGCAGCACATACCACGGGAGACATTATTCTGTCCAGCAATCCGCAGAATAAAATTTTGGCGCTTAGACAACCCATAGGCGTGTGTGGTATCATCACGCCCTGGAATTTCCCCGCGGCAATGATCACACGCAAGTTGGCAGCGGCTTTATCGGTGGGATGCACTGCTGTAATCAAACCAGCATCCGAAACTCCATTGACGGCGCTTGCTATTGGTCAATTGGCCATTGAAGCCGGATTCCCCCGAGGCACAGTCAACATCGTACCGTCTCACAGCTCGGCGGAAGCCGGCAAAGCAATTTGTGAACATCCTCTAGTCAAAAAAGTTACGTTCACGGGCTCAACCGGCGTCGGCAAGATTTTGATGCAGCAGGCAGCGTCCACGTTGAAAAAATGCTCCTTTGAACTAGGCGGTAACGCGCCATTCATCGTGTTTGAAGACGCTGATCTCGACGCCGCGGTCGCTGGTGTGGTAGCACTGAAATTCAGAAGCAGTGGCCAGACATGTATCTGCGCCAACCGAGTCTTTGTTCATGCTGATGTATATGAGGAGTTTTCCAGGAAACTTGTTGCTGCTTTAAAGGAGACCACCGTTTTGGGCCATTCACTCGGCGAGGACACGACCCACGGGCCTTTGATACACGATAAGTCTTTGGCCAAAGTAAAACAACATATTGCCGACGCACGTGACTTGGGCGCTGATTTGCTTTTTGGAGGCGAAGCTCGGCCAGAGCTAGGTGCATTCTACCACGACCTCACTGTGTTGGGCAATGTCACTCCGCAGATGCAGATCTTTCACGAAGAGACTTTCGGGCCTGTCAGCCCGCTTATCAAATTTACGTCTGATGAAGAGGTCATCCGTTTAGCTAACGATACCGAGGTGGGTTTGGCGGGGTACTTCTACACGCAAAACATTCTGCGTGTATTCAGCGTAGCCGAGGAGTTGGAAGTGGGCATGATGGGTGTCAACACAGGCGCGATTTCCGAAGCCAGTCTTCCTTTCGGCGGCGTCAAAGAATCGGGTTTCGGCAGAGAGGGCTCAAAGTTCGGGACCGAGGATTACACCGTTGTCAAGTCGGTCGTGCTTGGCCTTTAGATGGCGCAAATGCAAGAGAAGCGAGGGGTAGCAAATTTTCATGAACACAAATATCTACATTCTATTTAAACTCGACGATTAGGAACGTTTGCTCGTCTTATCAACAAAGCTTGCTCGTCAGGAGTAGGAGAGGTCGTCAGAGGCTTTCAGCCCGGGACTCGAATGTATGAGCAAAACCGATTGAGAATTAGGAGCACACACAACCCGCAAATTGCACCAAGTCCCGCCTCACGAAATACATCCTTGTATCCAAGCAATTGTTCGTATACTAAGGCCCCTTTTCTTTTCTCGCTCTCAAGAATCGTACAAACTGGAAAGTCTCACGATAAGTCAGAAAACCAGTCAATTCAGACACAGTGTCGTTTTTTTTTGTATTCATGGATTCAAAATGATATGATTTCGCGGTTCAGACGTTTGTTCAGACGTTTATTGCGGACCGGGGCTGTGCAAGTAGGACGAGTCAATGTGTGGCAACGGGGGAAGCGCGTCAGTGGGATGCTGCGGTAAGTATGTATCGGCATACGCAGGCGTCATCAGCACATCGTTGTCTACCGCGTAAGAAAGTTCGTCAAACTGTGGTTCTGGTAGGTGAATTTGGGGTTCCGTCGCAAATTGGTGAGACTGCACAGAGAGCAGGTGGGCTAAGTTTTGATCCGCAAGGTTTTGTTCGGCGATGAGCTGGGCTTCGCGGTCAGCTTGTTCCTGGAGTTGCCGCTCATATTCGGCCTTCTGTTGCGCCTCCTCTTGTCTGCGTTGAGCGGCTCTCACATAGATGGAAGAGTCAAACCCTGGCACGTCCTCCATGCGACGCAAGTTCAGCGGCAGCGCCAATTTCTGTACAGCGTACTTCTGATTCAACTGTGGCGCTTGTCCCGCCCAATGTTGAGCCGTTTTTGCCACGATTTCGCCAACCTTCCGCTCGGCGCGTAAATCGGCGTCTAATTGGCTGTTGAGACGCGTAATCTCATCTTCTGCAGCCAGAATTTCTCCACTTTTGAGCTCATCGTGGTAAGCTTGAGTCAACGCGTCCGTTTGTGCCTTTAGCTCGGCCAACTTCTCCGGTGTGGTGCAGATCTTGTCGGTGATTTCCGTGAGTTTGAACTCACCAGGAACGACGGCACGCCGGGCCATATCTAGCTCCTCGATCAACTGCGAAGCGTAAACTGCTTTGTACGTAATCAGACGAAGTCCTCCATCAGCTGTGTTTCCATTCAAGATCAGCGATGCGAGGCCCACAGGGGCCGCCGGCGCGTGCGGTTCTTTATAATTCGTGGCAGGCACGGTTCCGCGGCGAAGAGACATTATTTCGGGCAAGGTATCGGTATTTTGGCTGCAAAAACGGGTGTATCTGGCTTTGCAATTAGTTTCTGTGGCAGGAATGACGCGCGGGAGGTCTATTGTGTTGCCTTTGCAGTGCCCTGATTATGCCTAAAGTTGTGTCTAAGATTTATAGTTCGTGTTTTTGTTTCGCGCGGCGGAATCGATTTGTGCAGGGCACGCCTGATGTGATTTAGCAAATCTCTTGAAAGGCCTGTACGATTGTTTTTGTTGATACTTTGACAGACAAAAAAAAATCTTTTTTAAGATCCTTTTTCTAAAAGGAATTGTTTTGTTAACCTAGGTGAGGTATACATGCGTTCAGAGATGTGCTATAGGAAAGTCAATGCTCGCCCTTCAAAAAAGAGCAGTGCGTTCGTTTACACCACTGCGTCACCGGACTATTCCAGGCTTTGAAGTGATATGATTTGAGAGCATTCAATCTATTCAGGGTGTCTGTTGTGCGTAGCAAACAACACCAGAAAGTAACCATCACTTCAAGAACATATATTCTTATCCCGGAAAAATATTGTTTCTGAGGCCTAGTAATTTATTTGGCTGCGAAACATCATGCAATGATTACGTCCAACTGGCTGCATGCCTGATGAACACTTGTGATTTGACTACAATCAATCTCGTCTCGACGATCCGGTATAAACATGAATTCAGTAGTATTGAAAATGAATCATTTGCAATCATGCTATCTCGAGCTCAGCGAAAATTGCTTACCTGGAAACTTGGCCATCAGAGCTGTTCTAATTCCATGATTATCAGTAACATGAGTACTTTCAAGTGACTCCGAGTCTTTCGAAATGCAAGCACTGAAAACAAATTGAAGCTCGCTCTCCAGCTAGGCCTCTTACCGTGTTGCCTCTTGAAGCATCCGCCAACTTAGGCTTGCACAATTCGGTAAGGTATCGGAAACTACAGCCCTATGATATACCTGTGGAAGCTGTGTATGACATTCACCTTATTTCGAAGCACATAACTGCACCAAGTATCTTTGAATATTCCGTAGACTTCAGTCGAATGACCACCCAGACATGAGTCATACAATGAGGAAACATGAGTGAGATCGGTATGCCATGTACCCTAACCTAGCTTTCTTTACCGACCAAAATCGGTTTGGATATCATGACAAGGGGAAACTGAACTAACGGTATCTCGGGATCCTGAGACATTGTACTAAGTCCGTATGTCAATTCATTGTTCCATGTCGTAGTGTCTATTTACCAGCAGTTAAAGCCCTTTTCAACTTTAAGCACGTCCCTTTTCCATCTATGCTTGCATGCTTCCCTCAGTGAGAGAAGCCTCAATTCCGTCAATGAGCCCATCAATATCTTCAACCCGGAGCCCGCAACTGAGGCTGATAAGTTTCCGGTACTTGTTCATCTTTGCATTTATAGCAAAATCGCGGATCCGCGCGGCAAGCAAGCCAGCCAACTGTCGCCTTTTGACCTGGGCCTGGCTCAAGTCACGTGCCAACGCCCATTTTTCCTGGCTCGTGATGCTTTCCGACCCAACGGCGATTTCGCCCTCGCGAGACTCCACAAGTGCGGCAAGCTCAAACGCGTGCCATCTACCAAGCGAAATTTGGAGCTGAGCCTCTTTTTGCTTTAAGTCTTTGGCGTACTCTTCCGAGGCAGAAACCACCTCCATGTCAGCGTCGGCGAGCGCATGTGCATTTTCAAATCCGTGCCGCTCAAGCAACCCACGCACGCGCGCCGCGGTCTGTTGATTCTGCGCCTTTTTGTCTTCTAATTCCTCGCGCACCCGTTCTTGTTCCCCTTTGAGTCCACTGATTTGTTCCTCGTAGGATGTCAGAAGTGAGTTCATCATGCCTTGAACCATCGACGCCACATCCTTCATGGGGAGTCTAACATCCTTCTGCGCATACTGCGTGTTGCCTCCTACGGCTGAATGACTTGCCTCTTCAGGTCGCGGCGAGTGTGACCCTGTCTTTTTTGCAGCCATATCCGCACTTTCAGTGCCCCCTTCTTTTTCAGAAAGCACACCGAGAATTCCTGCTTTATTGCCTTGAGCATCATGCACATCATTATGGCCATTATTTTTGGGCGTGGACGCGCCGTATTTGTGCTCGTCCACAAAAATGTTTTCCTTGTTGTCGTCAACAGTGCCAGCCTGTTGCTGAGAAAGCGATGCCAAATGCTCCGCTGAAACGCGGTCATGTAATTCCTCCACGTCCTCCTGAACAGTCGTGCGTTGTGTATCGGGCGTCTCCGCAAGGCGGCCAAAGCCCCTAATTGGCGTGCCCAAACCGGCAACCTCCTTGTGTTCCCCTTGATCGGGTGTGTGTGATGCGGTGACGTGAAATACGGGCACACTGTTGTTCTGCTGCCGTTCATACCCTTGTTTTTGCAGCCCTTGATAGTGCCCTGGGTGCGGTACACCAAACGGCCCAGCTTGTTTTTGCAGCACATTGAACGGGCCCGGTGCATTGTACACGAGCCCGAGCTGTATGACCAATTGGCGCGCAGTGTGGTTTGTGAGGTCGTGCAAATCGTCACGAGCACCGATTTCGATCAAAATTTTCACGAGATGTGTGCACCCGGCTCGAGCGGCTAGGTGAAGGCATGTCTCACCATTGACGTCCTGGTGGTCGATGACATTGCGGAACAAATCGACGCCTGTGTCCAGACTACGCGCCATAAGACGCAATTTTTGAATAATGACGCTGGCGTAATAAGTTAGCGCCGGAAGTTTCTGCCGCAATTTCAGAGATATGCAGAGATAATGCAAAGGCGTGCGCCCATTGACATCGGTGTTAATCAAACACACTTCCAAAGCGTCCACAATGTGCGGAAAGTTCTTCATGTCGTAGCAATTATTGAACGAAATGCTCTTTGATAGCGGATTCTGCCCCGAGTGATTCACGACCAACGGATTCGCGTGCTTTGACAATAGGAGGTGCACTAAGTTGAGGTTACCTAGGGACACCGCCCAATGCAATGTCAGGTGGCCTTCATTATCTATGGCCTCGTCAATGTTGAAGTCTGGCGGGGGGTTATAGAGGAAATATGGAATCGGTGCGCTTTCCTCGCTGAAAAAGCGCACTATCTGCAGCACGTACGAACGGTCCTCGTCATGTGTCTGAGCCCCCACTTTGGGATCTCCTGAAGAAATCAGCGTGTCGGAGTCGCGCGTGTGTTCTTCCTGTGACCAGTTTGTCTCGTTGGTCGAGTGGGACGGGGTCGCTCTATGTGGGAACACGCCCTGAGCGTCCGCGGGAGGGCCGTAATTTTGCTTGGCGAATACAGGCGCCTGTGGAGCGAAAGTAGGTTCTGGAAGTGCAAATTGCGGGTATTGCCGCAGGAATGCGGGCCCGAATTCAGGCACTGGCATCGGCATTGGGCGCATTTGCTGCGGCGGTCCTGCCATGGGCGGCGCGTGCACCCCGTTGGGTGCAACATTTGAGCCTGTGCGCTGAGGCGGGTGCGGCTGAACTTGAGTAAAAACGGCTTGTGGCGGGAGCTGGTCCTCTAACTTCATCTTCTTCGGCGTAGCTACATCTGCACCCGTCTTTCGCACGTATTTCCGCTTCAGCGGTGTATTGTCCTTGGCGCCTGTGCCCTTTGTTTTCCTGGGAATTTTTACCTTTGGATCGTTCACATCCACGAAAAGGACGGGCACGGTGTCTTCCGCGATCTCGTGGTCCGTGGCCAACTTTTGCGCGGCCTCGAGTGGAATCCAAGTGCCCTGGAATCGCCCATACCCGCCCTGAACCTTTTCGTGGAGGCCTTGCTGGACACCTCTTTCGAGGATTTTTGTTCTTTTCGCTTTGGGAAAATTGCAAAGCTTCAAGATCTGCGTAGCATTGGCCCAATTGTCCTTGCATCGACGCATGATGGGCGCGTCGCCCACGAGGCACTCGTAGACATCGGTCTAAAGCAGGAGTTAGTAAGTTTTCGAATATCAAAGAAAGCTTCCTGATGCTGGTCGTCTTTCATCTGTGGTCACCCGGGTCTCCTGTCGAGACAGAGTCAACCGCATTTTGGGCGTCTTAGGTTGCCCTCGCATTGAAACGCTTGAGAAGATTTCGTTCGAACGCTTGAATTCCATGTGAAATTGAAGTTTTGCCCTTTCAAGCAACTCATTTAAAGAGAGAAGGTCTCAACGCAAACAGTCGAGTTAATCCGAATGTGCGTCGAAAGATGAAACTTAATCCGGCCAGATCGGTAGCCGAGGAGACGGATGCTCGTAGGTGGCCAACTGCCGAGTCGAGTTTATCCGAAATGGGGGTATAACATACATTGGAATAAGTGGCGATATACACCGACGGATGCTCAGTGGACATGGCTTTTTCCTGATGATTGCAGATCGTGGATGTGCACAATATCTAAGGACGTATGGTAATGGGAGAGCAAAAGCTGGTGGAAAAGAAAATGATGGGAGCGCGCGGGTAATATAACGCTTTAGGCGATTTTTGAACGCGTATGTCGCGCGTGGTGCCGGGCAGTGAAGACTAACGCCCACGCGTAAGGATGATGATAAAGCAAGCCGAACCAAAATTAAAATTCAGGTCCAAATCTCACTTCAGCCAAACACCCAGCACTCAAATAAGCACGCCAAGAAGAATCGCGACAAATTGCAGTGGAATGGCTAATGCAGCTATTGGTGAGATGCAATAAACTTAAGCTGTAAGTACATGCGGGCAGCAAGCGTATTTGATTAATGATCGTGAATTCCCTTTTTAGTTCCTCATCAACCGAAGCTTACTCCTTGGCCCTTTTCAATGCTCGTTCATTTTCTATTTTGATCGTTTGATTGTGATTTATTTGCCGGGATAATTTTTAGTACTTGTGTCGCGTTTGCAGCCACTTTACGCGGAAGTATTAAAACAATGCTCCGGAAGATGGCTTTCTTTTTTTTAGAAACACTCAATTATCCAAAGGAACGGAGCTTCTAATTCAGCGCTATTGTTGCTGATCGAAATTAATTCGCTCCATTTCGTTAGCGAGACCTTGGCCGAGAATGCTCATGGAGGCTACAGTGTTTTTTTTTTCTGTTTTTGCTTGGTACGTCTGATTGAGGGTCGATAGCCAAAATGTTTTATCGAAAACGAAGTAGTTACAAGAAAATTCAGAGGCTGACGAAAGAAAATGCGGAAAAACTTATCAGTCTCGTTGCCAAATATGAAGATTTCACCACGAAAAGGGCCACGACGAATAGACGAACACGAAGGATGTTTTGACTTGGGCAACCAGTATCAGTGGAGAGCATTTTCGACTTATGAGACGACTATGGGAGCGATGCTATGCAAGATCGTCATAACAATCAGATAAAGTTCCGATCAGGCCTTGATCAGAAGAATCTTGCCGATAAAATACTGGTAAAGTATCTCTATATCACAATTAGCGATCCCCTCCCATGGGTGACAGCTCGTAACTTACAATTCACGGTATAAACACAGCACAGTCGGCCAGCAGAACTAAGGTTCAAGAAACAGAAAAATCAAAACGAAATTATCTCACCAAATAGTATGGCCCGTAAAGTTTTTGGTGACTTAATCATTCTTTCAGAATAGACCCACACAGGGTTCTTCAAGCGATCACTAAATATTGCAACCAACAAAAGTTAAATCGCAAATCATGTTCTCTTTCGTTGGCTCAAGTCAGAATGATTCAGGTTGGAACATTAACAATCTACGAATATCTCGACTTTACCCCAGTCCCCGGCAAATGAAATTATTTGTCTGAAGAGCATGGAAGGCATCACAAGTTGTCCCAGTGCTTGCAGTGACATCACCAAAAATAAAGCCACGGCCATAGACTACCAAACCCAGGAATTGTTTAGTAATACTCCTGAGCCTGCATCTCGTATCGACAATCCCTGAGGACCTGATATAAATTGTGCATTTTATACAGTGATGTGTGCCCTAATCTTAAACAATATTCATGCGCCGCGTCCACCCCCGCCGCATGTGCAGGACAACAGGTTCTGGAAATTAGACCACCACGTGAACATACTTTGAAATGTTCGAAATGGCTCATGATAACTTTGATTTGCTACTTATTTCACTATTTTGTGCTCGAAATTTTGGCTAAATATCCCGATACTTTTATTGCGTGTCGAATTGCATGGTGTCTTATGATTGTTTTGCATTGGCCCCGATAAGGCTGGTGTGCATATAACTCGCGCAAGCCTCGTCGTGCTGAGAGATATCGCAATATATAACCACCGATCCGGAACAGCTGCGAAGAAGTCATACAAATATTTTACACCACCCGTATTTTCGCCTGATACCCGTCGGATTCGCTTGAAACTACTATCAATAGACGCATAATTACGCGATCCACACCATCGTTTTCCCCGCTTTGCACTAGCCCCAAAATTGACCGAGATGTCGGCGATCGAAGACGACACCTGCGACGAGCAAACATATCTCATCGGAGGCAGAAGGCAGCTGGTGCTAGACCAGCCTCTAGGCCTGTTCCGCGGCCCAAACACACTCCATAACTTCGCTTCATCGTTCACGCGTGCCCAGCTGTTTGCCGCACACAAATTGGATGCCGATTTGCACAAAAAAAGATCGTTTTTTGCCGGGTCACGTGACCTGCCCCAGGATGAACTTTTTGACCCGGACTTAATGGTGGCGCTGCCTCACGGCGAGCGGCTCAGTGTGCTTGTGCCTGAACTCAACCTGCTTCGCCAGGGCGGCTTTTCTGGTCACGCGGGGTTCTCGGGGCTCAACGAGGTCTTTTATCAAGACGACGTTGCGACCATGCTTCAGCTGCGGTCCCGGCGCGCCAGTTCCGCGGCGAATGCGATCCCTATTCCAACGAAAAGGGTTTTCCCGGCCCCTTCATTCCTGAGCGTACGCCTGGCGATGCTGGTTGCGCTGACGGCGCTGCAATTCGGGCTCAAACGCGTGGAAGACCGCGATGGAAACGTGATCACGGTCGTGGCCGGCCAAAGTACCGCGCCGCAGACGATTTTGAACTCGGTTAACGTCCTTATAGGCGTCGGCTTATTGGCATTACCCGTAGGCTTGCTCAAGGGTGGCTGGGTGCTTGGATTGCCGCTCTTAATTGCATGTTGCTTGACCACTTGTTGGAGTGCGACGCTACTTTCCAAGGCCTTGGACACAGACCGCACCATGATGACGTACGCCGACTTGGGGTTTGCCGCATATGGGAAAACAGCCAAATTACTCATCTCATTGCTTTTTTCCGTGGACTTGTTGGGCCTGGGTGTGTCGTTGGTGCTTCTCTTCAGTGATTCGTTATATGCACTCGTGGGTGACGATACATGGACGAAAACACGCTTCAAGCTTGTGGCGTTTGCAGTGTTGACCCCGTTCACTTTCATGCCGTTGCCCGTGCTCCTGATATTCTCGCTTTTCGGCATCTTGGCCACCGTGCTGATCACGGTGCTTGTGTTTTGCTGCGGCTGGCTCAAACTGGCCGCGCCTGGGTCGCTACTCGATGTTATGCCAACAAATTTATGGCCCAAGTCGACGCCAGAGTTCTTTATTGCATTGGGTATCCTCATGGCGCCATTTGGAGGCCACGCCATTTTCCCTAACTTGAAACTGGATATGCGCCATCCSGAAAAATTCACGAAAACGCTCGTGACTACCTACACTATCACATTGCTCACTGACTGTTCCATGGCGGTGATAGGGTTCCTCATGTTCGGCGCCCTTTGCAATAAYGAGGTCACGAGTATTTTGCTCGAAACGGCGGGTTACCCGGCCTGGATCTACCCGCTTATTTCGGGGCTTATTTGCATCGTTCCACTTGCGAAAACGCCGCTCAATGCCAAACCCATCATCCTGACTTTGGACGCGCTTTTCGGGCTTGACTTTGTCAAAGAGGGCGAAAGTGCAGGTTTACAGGCTTTCAAAAACACATCACGTTTCATTACTCGCGTTTTTGTCAATGCACTCTTTGTTGGATTTGCTATACTTTTCCCTGAATTCGACAAAATCATCGGCATCTTGGGCTCCTCGATCTGCTTCATTATTTGCATTATTTTGCCATGTTTGTTTTACTTGAAGCTCTGCAAACACGAAATCAGGGCCTTCGAGAGATTTTACGTCCGTGCGGTGGTGCTTGTATCCACTGTGTTGGCCGCGTTGTGCACATACGCCACCATCGCCTACTAATTGCTTATACCTAGCATCGGCATCAAACTCCTGTATAAATATATGTATGCCTAATTGCATAGCACGTCGCCGTGCTTTTTTCCGGATTCGTGAGCTGAGAACAATCATTGCTAAAGTTTGTTCTTTTGACTCAACTTATTCTATATTTCACAAGTCTTGTACACCAAGCCCAAGATTGCGTTTCTGCTTAGTGTATTAAGAAATACRACAACAACAGARGTAAACCACCTCCGCTTGTAACGGGCACCTCCGCTTRTAACGGRTATTTACCGTTGTTTTTAGACTTATGCAGATGCAACTTTTTGGAAGGATGTCCGTATYGCGCGGGTGTGAGTATGAGCGCTTTTCAATCTCCGGCGGGAAGTTGCTCACCATGCTCCTTTTTAGTGAGTCTTTTGCACTCATGATTGTGGTGAGCCCAAGAACTCGACAAAAGCACGCGTAATGCGAATCATCAACGGCTTAAGCAAGCTGCAATCGATGACAAAATCGTAGTACAACTTCATGAAGGTGTTCTTTTTGGCAATGGCATCCTTGTGTACTTCGTTCAGCTCTGCAAAGATCGTTTCAAACAACYTTTTGAACTTGATGTTTTGCGAGTTGAAATTGTCCTTCATGGAGAACTTCAAAAGCAACTTTTGGTTCTTGGCGAAGCGATCCTTCTTGAAACTCACACTAAAAGTGATTTTGTCATGCTGGATTTTCTTGGGCGCCCCCGAGACTGTGCTGTTAAGGCCGAATACGAAGTTGAAGAGGTTCAAGCTGACAAATTTCGGCTCGAAGTGAAGCCGCTGGAGACTGTTCTGGAGCACGTATTTATGCGCGGGCGCCAACTCTTCCTGGACTGCGTCGGCCGCCTCAAAAATACTCACAGTCTCCTGCAAATACCGAAAAGCACCCAAAAGCGCACCGCCCGAGCGGTCAAACTCGCGATTTAGTAACCGCACCAAAATCTCCACATTGCCTTTCTCGCCCGCGCCTGCACCCAACACAAACGCCAGATTGTTGTCGCTCTGCACTCGCAAGATGAATGGCTTGTAGTAAGGGTGAACCTCGAACGAGAGTTCGTTATAAGAGCTGCTGGTGACGGTCAATGTCGTGCTACGCACCTGCTCCAAAATTTTGATCAACAGGTTCATCTTCGCGAGACTGGCCAAGACAGGGCCAAGCATCGACTTGGCGCCGCTGGGCTCGTCAGTATTGAGCCTGTTAGAGAGATCCACTGTCGAATGGACATGAAACTGGTTTTTATCAAGGTCCACGTTTGCGCCGAGTTTGGATAACGAGCGCGCGTCATTCTCTGTCTTGCCACGCAAAGGTCCGAATATCGTGACGTGCAATTCGTTCGCGCGGCCCTCCAGGGAAAACAGGCACGCAAGGAAAAGCGTGGACGCCAGCGACAGAACGGGGAGAAGGTTGTTCAGGTTGTGAAGCGCCATAACTGCACGTGACTCGGCGTGGGCGTGCGGGTGCGTAAAGTCGAATTTGTCTAGCACACTCTCATCGGCAAGCTTMACGAACGCAATGTCCTGTGCCTGCAATTCTTCCACAATCAAATGGTGAATGATGCTATTTGAGCTGGTACGCGCAAGCGCTCTGCAGAACGCGTGGTCCATTTCCGCATCACCCAAACTAATATTTTGCACCCATTGCACTATCCATTCACCTTTCACGGACTTGAGCCGGGCCACCCACCAGTGTGTATGCAGGTTGGCGCCGCTAACCATATTGAGCAAGAACCACAGCGGCGGCCACGTGCGAGAACGGAAAAAACCGAGTTTGGTGTGTGTAGCAGAAACGGGAGGGTCTGCAAGACTGAGTAGTTTCGCTGTCTCGGCATCCAGTATCCGCACGTTTTCGTTTGCGACCCACCCCATCGTGACGAGCCGCATCTTGCATGTTTTGCTCAAGTTTTCCGTGCGCAATTGGGTAAGCTGCGACACGATGTTTGCCACCAAATCGGATTCCGAAATAAAGTTTTTGTTTTTCACGACCGCAGGCTTCGTGTTGATTTTATGCTGGATCGCAGTCTCAGTCGGCGACGGGTTTARAAAGTAGAAATGGCCCGTTAAGGGGTCAATGGCAAACACCGTCAGTTTTCTTGGCGTGAGTTTGAGAAGAAGCTGATATGGACTCATTTGCAGCACGGTATTTTCGGGTACTGCGTTTTGGAACGCATCGAAAACCTTCTTGATGAGAATCTCCAGGTGCTTATTGATCACGAGGCTGAGTACATAGTCGATGTTGAGCTCACGCGTGTCGCCGTCGGGCTGCGTGCCAATATCCTCGATGCCGTGTTTCAAATCGTAGCGCCCGTTCTTGAACCACCTGACATGGAGGTCGTATTGCTTGTCAATGCCGATCTCGACAAACAGCCGCCAATTCCGCGAGAGAAAGTGGCCCAGCCAGTAGTTCACCACWACCAGGAACGCTGACGGCCGGAACTGGATGTTGCCACGCCATTTGCTGTTGATGGCGAGCACTCGGAGTTGCCGCAGAATGAGGTATAGTTTGAACGCGCTGGCATACTTGTGAAGGACATCATAGAGCCCCGAAAGGGACAGTTGCAAAAGCACGCGGTTGGCCACACGCTCCAATTGTACCCACGCCTGTTTCGGGAGCTGTGTGGCGATCTCCGCGCGGTCATGTGTTGTGAGCGAATTGGCCTGGTTCACGCCAAATAAGAACGCGAAATCAATAAAGAAAAATGGCAGCTGTGCGTACTCAGCGGCAGACACCGTTACGGCGTCGCTGGCCACGCTGACGGAGACACGAAACTCGTGCGCAAGTTCAAAAGTCACGCGTCCGTCACGCACGGTATAGTTATGTCTAAAGCGCGCCGGCATATCGTCCTCGAGCGCCATCCGCGCGGTTAACGCCAAGTTGAGGTCACGCAACACCTGTAGTACCCGCTGAGGAGAAACAGGRKGTGTTTCTAGGTAGTTGTAGGACGGGAGCTGTGGGCGTTTCTTGACCAAAACCTCCATTGCTGTCAAGAGGTCCAGCAGCGGCAATTTCGCGCCGGAAAAGTGGTTGAGCGCGTGTATGCCAAGCAGCAAGTTGTCAAAGTARAATTCYTGGCCCCTTAGGTAGTTGAGCACGTCAATTAGCTTGCTCACGTCCTTTGAACGCTGTGCCCATTTCACTAATGTATACAACTTGACGAAATCGTGTCTGAGCGCCACAATCACCGCCAATAGCTTGCGTTTCCGCGCAGCATCGCTTTCCGACGTGCGTGTGTGGGCAAGGGACTCGATCTGGCGGCTAAGTTGCTTGTACGCTTCCTGGGTGTGGAATCGGAGCACGTTCGAGAGCGGCACRATATTATTGGTCACGTGAGGAATCTCTGGCGGCACAAATTTGCCGTTCGGCCAGGGTTTTTGGATCGGCAGCGCGTGGCTGGGCAGATTTAGCGACATGCCTTGTGTGATTTTGCGGTTTTGTGACCGATTAGAGCGATCTTGTGTGATTTTTGGTATGGCTTTTTCCAGGTGTAGATGCCTGCTAATGGTGTTCCAGAAAAGCTTTTGAGACGTGGCCAGCTAAGGCGTAATTGAGTCTGTTTAGAGTTGACTGGGGCCTATTTTGCGCCTTGTTAGGTGTAATCAGGCGATAATTTTAGGTTTTTTATTCTGGCCTGCTAGCCGTTTGATTCCCACCTTGGAACAATATAGTCACCTTTTCTGTGAGATCGGGCCGGCCGTGACGTTTGCAGTGAGAAAAATGTCCTACACGGTGTAGGAGTGCGCACGCCTACCGACCTCCATGTCCGGTTGAGAATCATGACGCGACTCGGAATTTTGGTGAAAAGAGCGAAAATCCGAGTTTAGCCCCGTCCGGTAGAATGAGTTCTCTCAAAGTGGTTTCAAAATTTTTGAGTTTTTGAGATCTCGCTGGTATTGCACGTCTTCCTGTAGGGCAGTTCTTAGTCTGGATAAAACGCGTGTACCTTCACTGAAGTCATTCCACAAGCTAATCTGAGATCGAGAAAAAATCTTCCATGAATGTATCTTTATCACTTTTTTGGGTTTTTATTTTTTTCGGGTTTTCATTTTTTTGTAAATGGGCCATATTGGCAAATGTTTGCCGATGGATCAAATTCTACACATATGAAGGACTCTTGAGAGTGCCAGTGAATGAGCCTAAACTTCGATGGACTGCCAAACTATGCAGAGTGTCCAAATTTGAAGAGAGTAATCGGACGATATGTTTGGTAAATCCATGTTTTGTTAATCACGTGTCTATATTGAATTCAAAGAAGGTTATTACCGTTTTGAGTCTCCTTGTATCAAGTAAATCATTACACAAGAATACCCCAATAAATTCGAGACTCAACTCGCGATTTCAGTTTCAAGATTTAGATGTAACCAAAAGGAAAGAGAAGAGTGAGTTCGAGAAAGAAACAATTCTTTTAATTTGTCAGATTGGAGCTTCGTATGTATACGATGACCCTTTTCTCCGGTCTAAGAAGTGTTAAAAGGGGTAGTCCTTCACGACTGTGGCCTGGCTTAATTTAACATTACGCACATCGTTACTTCCACATTTTTTGAGCTAACACCATTTCCCCATAAAACAACTTTTTTGTTTTCTTCCCCTCAGACTTTTTCTTCTTATCATTAAATCGTATTTGTCATTACTATATTACAACATTCCATGTACTCGTTTTTCGTAATCAGTTATCGGTTAGCTCAAGAATTGGCTCGGGACACATGCCTTGATCCAGTCAAAGTCGTCCAGCTCAAGCACAGCCTCAATTGACATTCGCTTCTCCTTACGCACCAATAACACTTCCACTAGCAGTTGCAAGTTCAGCACAATCGTCTTCAGCTCTGCGTCCATGTCAGGGTCCTGGAGCATACCTGCAGAGCGGAACCAGTCCCAGTCGATCATTGCGATACGGTGTGCCGGGCTGTGTTTGCTCCTGCGCCGGCGAAGCACCGATGGAGAAATGCCAGACAGTTGTATTAGCTCTAGTGGTGGTAGATCGAATGGAAGGCGGTTCTCGAGGATGCAGTAAACAAGTACACCGATCGCCCAGGCATCAAGAAGTTTGCCGTTATACTGGAGTCCCATGAGCAACTCAGGGCTCACGTAATCTTGTGAGCCACACTTTGTCGTGAGTAGCTGGTCATCCAGCGCGAGTCGTTTTGAAAGACCAAAGTCAGTGATTGTAGAAATAGGACGTACCGCAAGCCGAGGGTCCTCACGCATGTCCGCGCAGTCATAACTTTCGTTGAGTAAAATGTTCTCAAGTTTGATATCACGATGAATAATGCGTCTCTTGTGCATGTGTGCCACGGCGACAACAATCTCTGCTACTATCCGCGAGGCCAAGCGCCAAAACGCTGTTGTGTTGTTGTGTTTCTTGTGATTTTCCAATACCCAGTTGAACAAATTGCCCCCGGGGCAGAACTCTAGGAAGAAGTACTGTTGTGCATCGGCAAACCCAGTGAGATCTTCACCAACATCTGTCTTCTGGCCTTCATAGTAGCTGTTTATCTCAGTGCGAGATATGGCCGGGCTCACTTTGTAATCAAGAAGCGTGACAATACATGGGTGGCTAAGGTGAGCCAAAATGCCCAACTCACGCACGATAAACAGACGGAAACTCAGCGCGCTGGGCTGTTCGTTCTTCGGGAAAGATATGATTTTGACTGCAACCACACTCAGTCGGTCGCTCGTATCGCGTGCCGCCACCACAGTGCTGAACGCGCCTGTGCCCACGATACTCTCACAGACGTACGATTTCCCCAAAGTGGGCGCGATCAAAACACGCCCTTTCAACTGCGAGTCGAGTTCCAGCGGCGGCAGGGGTACTTGCGCATCTTGTTCAGGTGCTATAAGTGCGTCTGGATTAGAAATCGTTCGTGTTTGCAGCAGGTTCTTCGACAGCACGGGCGACACTTCAGGATGCATTTTCAAGTGAGGCTCAGGCGCAAACGCCGACACAATCCGGCTGCGTGGGGCCACCGGAGGGAGATTGTTCCGCTTGCGCACGTCCAATTGACCCAATCCCGCTTTCTCTGGCGACTTGGGGTGGAATCCACTGCTGGGCAAAACAGGCGTTGGGAGTTGTGTTATTCTGCCAAATTCAGGCAGCACACTGGGCTCCAGCTCGCGGAAATGAAAGGCTTCACCGAGCCCAGACGCATCCTGGCCCCTAGGAACCTCAATGCGAAGCTCCCGGTTTTGCAGCCCCGGTTTTTGCGGGCTTTTGTGGCGGTCGTCTAGCCGCTGAGACCCGCCTGATGAGTCCATGATAAACAGCGGGAAATCTTCCGCCGGCGACGCGCTTTTCGAGGCGCAACCGACACGTGACATTTGCAATGTGCTCTTGTTGGTGAATTTGGTGATTTAAAGGTTTTTAAACAGGAAACGAGCTGAAGCGCTGGGCTGGCAAAAGGGCGGGGTAGTAAACAAGGTAGTTTATCCGCGCCAGCTTGAGTTTTCGCTTGGAAGGAGAAACTAATATCGCAGGTCAATGCCAAAATTAAACAGTGTTAGTGGAAAAGAAAGGCGACTCAAAACTTATATTAAAGAAAGTTGTTATGGTGCTTAGTAATTTCAATAGGCCGGAAATCCATCTGGGAGGGAATCGCTGGGTCTTTATCGCTCTTGGGTGCAGGATGCTGGGAAGGCGCACGCCGCGTCTGTGTGCAGTTCCACGGAAAGGCCGTTAGCTACGAGTAGCACTGAAAGATGACATATTCATGGTGTTGAAATCTCTTTGCTGCATGTCTTTCTAGAGTAGTACGTTGAGAACGGACTAGCGTTTTGGATATTTTCTCAAGATTGGCATGGACATTTTGATTGGCTTCGGTCCTCCAAATATGTCTATCTCGTGTCACGCAGATGCGCGACCGAGAGCCGCTTGGTACGTCTGGCACATAACTCAGCCTTGCATAGACCACAACAATAGCCTTGTTCCAGGCTCAATTCCACGAGTTACAGGGCTGGTATGGTGGAAGTGCAGCAACACATAGCCTCTCGAGTACACTTAATCAGTGACCAAAGTTTGCCATTGCTATTTTCACACAGCAACCGCGGACATGCTTTGGGGTTTGTTGATGTTATAAATGTCAGCAAAACACGCATCACATATGTAACCAGCGCTGCATATGTCGTTTGACGCAAGTGCCGTAATTTGAATTTCCCGAGATGTAAAAAAGAAGTATTTTACTTCGCGGGCATGTAACCATCTTTTCCACTCAGCCTTTGGACCATACCGAAATGTCACATGATTCGACACGAAATAGAATTTCGAAAGTTGCCGAGATTCGTGACTCCTCACTTTAGTCTTTGTCAGCTCTTTTAAAGTCTGACGTTCATCTCTAGTATGTCGGACATCTGTATGCCGGATGTTTGTGCGAGTTGCATATGAGGCTTAGGCGATCTAGTTTGCCTTTCTACTATGCGTGCAATATAGAGAGGAAATAGAGGATAAATGGTTAAACACTCATACAAACACTAAAAGTATTTGATCCAGTTTCTTCAGTTGTTTCAATTATAGTATTTCTTATTCTTCGATTTGTTTCATGTTTTGATACAAGGCATTTACTCTCAAGAAACAAGGCTTCGAGCCAGGCACATCCCCACAGCCGAGCTCAATGAAAGCAATTTAAGATTAAAGTTTTGTTGGATCAAATCATGTTCTGATTATTCCGCGACTCCAGTCACGTTGTCGGCCAAAAAATGTATAAGGATGTACATCAAAGTAGAGTGGCCGAAATTGAGAAAGCCTCTAGGGCTTGACCATTGCCGGGCAGCGAAACGTTACGTCTACGATCAGAGAAGCAAGAAATCAAACAGATCAACAGCCATTTCAATCGTATTCTTTCCGACTCGTTGATTCTTGAGTCACAAAGATATTTACTCCATCGTACACGCACGAGTATCCCAATTCGTACAAAACTCTTCCGGATTGGGTAAGCACCTGCATATATTGTTTCGCGTCCGTCGTATCCGCGCAAACAAAACACCACATGGCGATTCGCGCAGCAAAATGTCGTCACTGCAACTGTGAATCAAGTGACGGATCTAAGCAAATTTACGAACTTGGAGTGTTGATAACGGCGTCAATTTTTTTTGAAAAAAGTGTGTTTGCCAGTTCAAAATGCAACAAAGTATCAAGTGTTTGAACTTGGCAGGTACCAGGCGAAAGCGAAAGCGAAAGCGAAAATCCCCGAATTGAGTTGATTCCAGCCTGGCGTATGGTGGCCTCCCTTAATTGCCCAAACCTTTATGCATATCCGGCACATTGATTTATTTCATGATGGCAATCATTCATAAGAAAAGGAGTAGTTTGTCCGTCGTGTTGTTGTCTTGAAATCGAAACTCGAAACCCAAAAAAGTCTACTTTGTATGAACATTCGATGCAGAATCAACTTCTGAGGGGCAAGAGTTCTTGCGCAATGGAAGTGTTTTCGTTCTGGAAACAAAACCAATACACAATTGCGATACATCATGCATGGAGAATTAACCCTAGAAACGAAGCTACAAATACACATTGCTCGCCGTAATTTGTAGGTGGGAGCGCCCGAACTGTGAAAGTGAACATATCATCTTACCCAAAGTGAACGGCTGAAAACATCCCTTGGTGATAAAAGGCTAGTATTTCATGTGATAAAATGTGATTTCCTCGTCATTTAAAACACGTTCGTATCTGTTTCGCCGACTCTCCCTTAACACAATAATATGACCGATTGTCCTTATTACTCATCAGTGTTTTGTGTGTCTGACTCAAATCGTGCAAAAAACATCAAAATTGCTATAAAGATTTTCTTTGCCTGAGATTAAAAAAAAGGGGCTGAAATATGAGATGCATGCCCCCATCAATACTCACAATATCAAAGAAACCCTTCGAGCACTCTGTGGGCCTTTTCAAGACGTTCTAGGCCGATGGCGTATCTGTTATTATCCGTGACCATATCCAGAGTCAATCTGCTCAACGAATCAATGACTTTTTCAATGAGCTGTTTCTCCTGCATCGGCAAATTGAGCAGCTCGAATTCCTCGCCAATCACGGTGCCGTTCATGCTCTCTAGTAAATGTACCAAAGTGTTATATGAAAATGGCTTTAGACTTGTACCGCTTTCGGGCTCCCGTTTTTGCATACGCCGTGATCTCCGCCGGCTGCCTTTACGTGCAGGGCCTCGTGTATTATCCTTCACCGATTTAGCCCTTGCTGGGTGTGAGATCACCACGGGCTCTTCGATATCATAGAACCCATCGTCTTCAGCAGAAACAGTATTTGGGTCCCTATGCATTTGTTTGTTTTCGACAATCGACACTTTTCGTTCCGGTAGATTTTTGTCTGGTTCCGCGCTTGAGCTCAATTCATTCATAGGTCCTGCAGTTTCAGGTATTTGAGCCTTTTTGGCGGAGTTTGCGCTGGAAGGCGGTGAGATTGACGGCACCTGCGAGGCGTGGCGAAGCCGATTCTTGCCCACGTGTTGTGGCGTTGGGGACAGCCTTTGCGAGGACATTTGAGACTCAGAAGGAACGGCTGAATACGCAAGTTCGCCTTTTTTGATTACTTTAGCTAGATCTTTCTGCAGCCTTGGCTCTCCCAAAACACCCGAAACATCCAGCTTTGTCCAGCTATTAGCAGTACTGACGCTGTTCAGTCTATGTTCTGGAATTTCCTGGTTTCCAGCCTGTTTGCCATTTTCGAACTGAAACTGCAGCGACCCAGTACTGGACCCACGCGCCACCAGCGGGGACGGGTAATGTTCAGACGTAGATGCGTCATCACGCAAAACCGGCGTTTTTGCAGCTGTTTCCTCATCCGGCCTGCTCTCTTGCATGACGGTAATCTGCGACTCGTCTTTATTGATTTCCAGCCATGTTCGGGTTGATTGCTGGTCGGAAGAATAGAGCACAGACTCGGCGTCGCCAGCGTTCTGGTGATTCTTGAGATTCTGTGCGTGCGATGCAGATATTTGTCTAGCTTTCTCCAAATTCTTAGCATTGGGGCGTTTGGGAAGCGCCAATGGTGGTTCGGCCTTCTCGCCTAGTGATAAGTCGTCTGCGGTCTGGAAACTTTCTTTGGAAACACTAGTTGTGCTTGATCTCGAGACCAATCTTTCGTTTCGCGACGTCTGGCCCGAGCTATAAGGCTCGGTCAAGTCCGACGCCTTTTCCATGAGCTTATCCAAATCATCACTGATATTAAGTGAAAACCGATGGCGATGATTTGATTTCCCCATCTTAGGGTACTGCAGTGGACTGATAATCTCGCTTACGGGCCTTCTTCTCAGCCGCGGTGGAATGACGGCGTCTAAGGATGTGCTAACTGTTATTTCAGGGGGATTTTGTGGCCTGCTGGCGCTTTTGATGGTGTCCAAACGGCCTAGTTGCACTGTTGAAGATGAGAATAATGACTCTTCGTCCTCTGCTACTTCTGGATCGACCATTTCATCGCCAAGATTTGCTGTTTTTTCCACATATGTTTGTTTCACCGGGCCGTTTTCGCCCCGCTGTTCTTCCACCACGGAAAGTTCCACGGCTTCGCCGATTTCTGAAGGATTGTACAGTTCTGTTGAAAGCATTGACATGCAGGAGTCACGAGGACTTGTTTGACGTGTTTTTCGTGGGTCTGTGAGCCACCCCAAGGTATCCTTGGCCTTGCTTGGTGTTGTGGCCATGTCTTCGGACCCGGAACTCATGCTTTTGAAGATATTTCGGGGAATTTGACGTAAATTTTGGGGGTTTTAGCGGTATTTCCAGGGTCAGCAGATTATACGTGGAGGTAAAAAATTGAAAGACCTAATTGCTTGTATTTGATTATCAGGCTTTTCTGAAGACCAGATACAACTGCAACCCAGATCAGGATACGATGGCCGATCTCAGGATTAGCTTGTGCGTGTTTTGAAATCGGCCGAATGCGGAAGTGTAATTACTGGCTTTAATTCCGCTGCCCATGGACCCTCGGCGGCGCCAAGCCCTCGGATCTCTGTCGCCGCGACCGGACAAAATGTCACGTGATTTACAGATCCGAATATACTTCACCAAATCATTTACCTAGACATTCATTCCACATACATGTCATGGCGGAGGTGGTATTCGGTGTTTACACGGCAGCCACTTACTTACGAAACGCTCAGGCTGCGATGTAAGGAATTCCATCTGCAAAAAGCGCATTCTCCGGCAGATATCCAGGACTATATCTTAGCCAACAGAAGGTTACAGCAGATTTATGAAAACTTGGACCCACGTCTCAAAAACGGGACTCTCGGGATTGATCTCGATTTAGCCTTAAACGTGCCCAGCACACAGCTTGAGCAGGAACTATGGCTGTTCATCAAAAAGTATTGGGCAGAAAGTATATCGTCGAATGCGGTGGTGAATACATTTATTAGCACGGCAGGTGACGGCGACGTGAGCCATCAATTCATATTGGTAAAAGAGAATTTCACGCACAATCTCACATTTTCTAAACCCCACATTGATCCGGTCCTCACCCTCATTCATAAGCTTTTGCGCGAGAACGATTTTCATGGGTGTTTCAAGCTCATTGATGAGACTGTGGGAAGCGAGACATTCACGCGGTACTCGAAAAGACAAATACTACACGAAATAACGAAAACTGCTGCTATATCTGCAGGTTTGGCCCTTCTGGGGTCTGCCGCTGCCTCGATCTGGGCCGTTTGCGGGAATTTCAGCATGCCTATGTTTATTCATGAGATGCTTAGTCTATGGCCGTCGGTCCCGTTTTCCGTCCTAACTGGGCTAGGAATCACGTTTAGCCTAAAATGGCTCAAGAGCGCAAATCTTCCTCGCGTCCTGTGGAGACCACATACAAATTTGCTACATCGTGTTCTCCATTCAGAAGAGGCGGTATTCGTGAACAAAATCGTGACGTATTTCGAAGAATACAACGAGGTGAATGTCAAGAATTTTCACATATCTGAAATCCGACATACGAAAAATGCAAGCGTTTTGGAAAGAAACGGCTACCGGCTTTATATGCCCGAACCGGATGAGGCGTCAATGGAAGAAGAAGAGACATCGACGGACGCATTAACGCTTTATTTCCGGTCCGAATTGCATCAGCGGAGAATGGTTTTGAACCCGTTGAAAGAAGTGGACATGTTTTTGGACTTTTGGGTTAATCACGGCGATTCGTATGAATGGGTCGAGCCCGATCAGGATCCAGCCGAGATTGCAATCTTGGAAAAGCCCGAGCAGAACATTAAACAGTTATCCTTGACCAAAAGTTGAAGTTAGGCCAGATTGTGGTTCTGAAGGGACCACCCATTATCATGTATATAAAGCAGCTCACTGGGACTGTTCAATGTCTGAGAGGACTGCATCAGATTCATAGGAGTCAAACATCGGAAAGGTTTTTTCCAGCAAGGCGAGCTCAAAGGAATCTGTCTCTATGTTCTTGATTTTGGTTTCTTTTTTGTCTTCTTATTCATCTTGCGTGAAATATATAATTAAGGACGGGGAGCCAGACTCGCTTACCTAGCTTTTCACAAAACTATATACGAACATAGATAAAACCCTAGCCATCTTCGCTACAATGCCTTGCGTTGATATCTATGCTTCGTAGCGTTTGAGATCCAATTAGGTTGTCATCGCCCAAATGGCTGTTTACCGCCCACCGGCCGCTAGAACTCTCGGTCAGTAATGCGAACCTATCCGGTGCTTCACGCCGTCTTCGAAAGTGTACCTCTTTGCCGGTCTTCACAAACCAAATTTTACTTTTTTCAAATTCGTCAATAATGCGCCAACATGGGGCTAAGGTGAGAAGATAGTGATAATGTCGGGTGCAAAAACATCAACCACCATATATACTAGGGCAAAGTGCCTTCGTAGATCAGAAAGGTCCCAGCTGTTTTTTATGATAATTGTTTTTTCTTTTCTTTTTCTTTCCCTCTTTAGAATCAAACAGAGTAAAAAGCCCATGACGCTTCTATACCACATTCATTAGCTCATAGACTATCATGACATTTACCAAACTTCGTCCCACGAAATGATCACGTGACTCGGCTCATCAAAAATCACGTCTGGTCGCGTCCAGCCATGAATTTCATGAAACCAAATAGGCATAATAGTACTTGAGTCAATTTGTTGCGCAACACATATATTTTTTGAGACTTCCAATAACACAAATCAGGCACTTTTGTAAAATCAGAGATCAAACAACACTTTCTCTCAGCGAACATAAACAGATCCCCAAATGCCATGTCTTTTCTGGAACTAGCTGCGCTGGAAAGCCCTATTTCGGTGATAAAGTACTCTATACCGGCGAACGATACGCTTCTTGTGGCGTCCTACGATAACAACGTACTGCTATATAACTACTCGAAAAAACTGCTTGCAGTGAAGCTTGCGTCTCCCGCGCCGGTGCTTTCTATAGCGTACTCTAGCCACAGAACAACGTATGCTGGGCATTTGGACGGCACGATTCGAGAAATTGACTTCGAAAACATGAACTTTTCAAAGCCCTGTGTGTCAATTCAAGCCCCTGACAGCGCCAAAACGGATTCAGCGCCGAATGTTTCGAGCGGAATCAATTGTTTCCGTCTGCTAGATGGTACTAGTCTCGTGGCATCGACTTTTTTGGGCGTTTTGGTGCAATTTGACCCGAGGTCGCTGCGTGCGCTGCACAAAACACAAACCCAGGGCAAAATCTTCGCCATGGACACATGCAATAGCACGATCACCGTGGCCAAACTGCAGCTGGCCGTGGAAGTATGGGATGCACGCAAAATGGCTGTTCCTGTACATAAACGCCTGACTGGGCTTCGTTTTCAGGCCACTAATTTACGCTGTTTTCCCTCGGGTGACGGGTATGCTCTAAGTAGCGTTGACGGGCGGGTCTCGATGGAATATTACGAGGACCTGGCCTCTGCACAGGAACAAAAGTTTGCATTCAAATGCCACCGCATAAAAGATAAAGTGGCGGGCGAAGACGTGGTTTATCCCGTGACAGGCCTAGAGTTCCATCCTCAATACAAAACGCTATTCACCGCCGGCGGTGACGGCAATGTGTGTGTGTGGAATTGGGCAAAACGCAAACGAATGAAGCTTCTCTGCCATCACCTAGAGCTGCCGAGGCTGATTTCGCACATGGACATTTCTGGTGACGGCCGATCCTTGGCTATAGCTGTCAGCGATGATCTGTATACTAGGGCCAGTCTGGTGGGGAAGATAGCCGCTGGCGGCGGAAAGATCTTGATACGCAGTTTGACCGATGCAGATTGCAAGCCAAAATCGTAGATTATCAGACCAGCTGCTCGGAAAGAGATTCAGTTGGATTGATTTTTTTTTATCGAGTTCCCACTCCTACCCACAATGTTCACTGATTTAGTTGATTATGGAATTACCATCCTACCGACTTTGAAAGCACATTCTCGGCGATGTCAGAGCCAAAAGACCAGTTTTCATCAAGTTTTCTTTGGAATTTTCAGAAATTTGAGAGTGTCGTGAAAAACTAATTTGAATAACCGTCTCTGTTTGCCAGATAAGCTATGAAGTCAAGTAGGTAATTAGTATTCTTGCCCCGTGGAGTTTTTTTTCGTATCTCGACTTTCAAAGCGAATGATCTTACATGTTTTATAACAAATTTCATTCTGCCACTACAGAATTTTGCTCGCTCAGACTCTTGCAATAATAAGTGCAACGCCATACTTTGAATTGAATACTCACATAAATAATGTTAAACAAAAAGGTGAACTCAAGTTTGGACAAAAGCCAAACGAAGATTCGCTTTTTGTTTTCATGTCGTTTTTTTTTTGTTTTGTGCTTCTTTAATCGACCGTAATCAGATGTATCAAGCAAAAAAAAAAAAAAAAAGACCGTATTTGTCTGAGAGAAGTAGCACCAGATATCGCGAGCACGTTATCGTTGTAGATCTCTTTACTGGCCGAACCGCTGCATCTCAAAAGGATAAATTCAGCAAGACTTTTACTTTTTACCCATTTTAAGTGAGTGCAAGTCGAACATAATACGAAAATACATGTATTGCAACTGGATAAGCTTTTGATCTTATAAACATATTTTCTTCAATTGCACCGGAATAATTTCAAAGTTTCTCTTGCACGAAAGTTTTAACGCCGAACCGATCGCCGGCGGGATCTGCCCCTTTCCACCGCGGCTACTCGGCATCTCATGTGCATGCCAGTGCGTTGCCAGCCTACGATCCACGCTCGAAAAAAAACACAAGCTCACAAGTCTAATATTTGAGATAATTTAAAGATTCAAACTTGATCAAAAAGCAAGAAATAAGCGGTGCTGTGCCAGAACGCCCCTATTCTATCTTCTGCATCAGTTTTTCCACCTTTCGAGGACCCCAAATAACGAATATGCTGTTTGAGGAACGGACGCAACATTTTCGTGAATGGCTAACAGAGAAAGATGTGAATGTCTCAACAAAAATCAAGATTGACGACCTAAGGGAAGTTGGCCAGGGGCGAAGCGTAATCGCCACAGAAGATATCTCGGAGGATGAAGAGCTCTTTTCCATACCTCGATCTGCGCTTTTGAATGTAGATTCGTGTTCGTTGATCAAAGACCGTCCAGAAACAGGAGAGATTCTTGCTGACATGACCCAATGGGAAGCGCTTATTTTGGTGTTCATGTATGAGTGGAAGATAAAGGCAAACAATCTGCCGTGGAGAGCTTATTTCGACGTGTTACCGGTGAATGACAAGTCATACGAGTCCAACCAGTTGATTTTTTGGAGCAAAGCCGAACTCGAACTATTGAGCCCTTCATATATCGTCCAGCGTGTCGGACACGATTCGGCGTCAGCCATGTACGACAGGCTAGTACCTTTTTTCGAGAAATTTGTGGGGGACGTGACCAAGGACGAATTCCGCCTAATAGCCTCGGTGATTATGGCGTATTCATTCGACGTTACCAACGGCGACGCTATTTCCAGTGATGAGGAAGAATCGGATGAAGAGGATTCTCATCACGAGACCAAGTCTAGCGAAAAGTCTGGTTCAGATGAACATGAACATGAACATGAACATGACCCAGGAAAGACTGAGGAAGCAGAATTGACTAGCGATAACAAGATAGAGGAAAGTGAGAAAGAAGAACTCGTGAAAAACTCAGAAACCCTCAAGTCCATGGTTCCGCTTGCGGACACCTTGAATGCAGACACAAGGAAACATAACGCCAGTTTATTCATCACTGCAGACCGTCTAGTCATGAGAAGTATCAAACCGATCTTGAAGAATGAGCAAATCTATAACATTTATTCCGAGCATCCTAACTCCGAGATTCTTCGCAGATATGGGTACGTGGAGCAGCTCGGGTCTGCACATGACTTTGCCGAGATCTCGTTGGAGACCTTTAAAAAGTATTTCGCCGAGAATTCCAGTCTTTCCAAGGTCACCATCGATGAAATATTGGCTATTTTGAAAGAAATCGAAGACGAGGAGGATGAGAAGTTTATTCTCGATACATACGACTGTTTTGCCTCCGGCGAAGTCATATTTGAGTTGACCTTTCTCACACAATTATTTGTGATCATCGCGGCGATCAACCATAAAAAGTCGTTCAATTCTGCTTCGTCCGAAGTCAAGGCTAGGGCCATCCGCCGGGTCTACAAGAAATCGTACCAGCTTCTAGAGGCCAGAAAACTCACGGCGCAGTTTATCAAAGACTTCCCCAACATCTTGAAGATAAGACTATCAGAATACCCACGTAAGGCCATGAGTGGCTTGCAGCCTGCAAAAGACAAGCCACTCACAAGACTGGAAATGGCCATGGTGGTGCTTGCATCCGAGTGCCTCTCATTGCAAAACTGCATGGATACAGAAAAGGTGTTCATCAAGAGCGAACAAAGCTTCAACATCATTGACGATGAGAAGCTCTTGAGAAATATCATGAAGAAAGACACGTTCGAGGGCACAGAGACGCAGCCAGCCAAAAAGAAGAGGTTGGGTTGAGGATGTGCTCGAGGAATGTGCAGAGAAAAATATTATAGTATTTAGGAAAATAGATGTTTCACAAATGCTCCTACTGAAGTGACTCGCCAGCCTTAGTCGGAGTCTTCCGTTCCGCTTTGAGCAGGTGGAGGATTTCTCGTGACGACAATTGGCCGACGACGCACGACCTCAAAACCTTTTTCTTTTGGGGGGCGAAGCTTTGCCCATAGACCATCGAAATAGCTATTCCGGGGCTTCGCTGTATCACCTTTGGCCAGCAAAGGTTTGATCTTCTGTTTCCAGTCTCTTGATTCCCATAATGCTTTCATCTCTGGATCCATCTGCTCGGCCGAGAAGTACTTTTGAAAGATTCTGTCCGCCTCTCTTGTGGTATAATCTGTTTGGCGTATTCTGAGCTCAGCCTGCTGATACTCTATGCTTGCTTCTTCGGTGACACCCATATCACTTTCTTTAGTGAGCAGATTGGTGTCACGGCGTGTCATATCCCGTAAGAACCGCTCACTTTTCGATCTGTAGTAATCAATTTCACCTTCCTCAAGACTGCTTCGGGAGGACTGTGTATCGCCGTCTGTTTTTGTGTCTTGTGGGGCCTGTATGGGAACTTGCTTGAACTCAAATTGATTGAGAGACACAGCGTCCGCGTTTTTCGCAACTTTATCTGTGCCCTCAGCGACATCTTGACTTCTGCGTTTGAGCTTGACAACCGCCACAACAGTTATCACGAGACACCATATCAAGTGCAATATGTAGGCCACGGCAACTATGCAATGAATGATCATCTGAACATACGCCACATAACTGCGGCTTGCTTCAGAGACGCCAAGCTGTCGTAGATAAGGTATGTTTAACACTGTCACAAGAATTCGAGCCATCCGCGTGATAACGGGTAGAGAATAGATTGAAAAGTCCAAAAAGTAAGGCCGAATAGCAATAAACAGACCGAGCCTCAAAGTTTCAATCATGATCAAAAGAGAAACCTGTGCAGTTGCAAATTCCTGCAACGTGGCGATGACAATCAGAGAAAATAAACATGCGAAGATCTCGATCGCAGCATAGTATACCTTTGATGGCTTGTATGCATTATACAAGTAGGCCCAGGTGACAATAGGTTGAACTGAAGTATAAAGCTTTGCCACATTTTGGCGCTTGCTCCCCGTCACCAGAACAGGTGAGATATAACAGTAAAGGAATGATAGGGCAGCAGCTAACCATGCGAACATTAAAACGGCCCCGAACACCACACTCAAGGTTGGAATTCCCTGACCACCTTGTATAGGATGAGGCGGTGGGACGTCAACGGCCTTCAAAGTCTGACGAGCGGGACTTTGAGGAGGAAATAACATTTGGTATGGGATGCTGTCATTGAATGCTATAGCGTTCGTAAGAAGATTTGGGTCGCCATGAAATTGACTTTTGCATGCAGCAACGTATAGCATGTAGATTGTTAAGACGAGGAACGGGAGGCCAAACAGAGCAAGAAAGTCTCGTAAAACGTGCCCAAGTAAAGCCCACATATTCGTTGAAAACGAGTACATGAAGTTTGACTCCAAGTTTGCTTCGTTTAAGATTGTATTCTTGCTCTCGTAATTGCGGCCGAAAAGCTTGCGCAAAATTGAAGGCGCATTTTGTCGGGATGCCAAAGCTTTTAAAACAATGAATATCTGATAGAAAACCAAGCCGATAGATGTCCATATAACGAGGCACATGATAAAGTTTGGCCAGCTGTAATAAAAGAAGCCATTTGTGCTGTATTGGGCGACGGCCTTTAGTCCGCTCAAGTATGTCATGTAGACGTTGTCTACCTCAGGTGCCGGGAGGGAAACCCAAGAACTGAAAACATTGATGCCAAGGAGAACACACCAATCAATTTTGGACATTGTGTACTGGAAAAAGTCTGGATACTGTACATTCAAAGCAGTCATGAAAAGCGCATATTGCAAGTAAGAGATTATGACAAGCGGACTTGCCTCCAATTGCCTCAAGAGACCTTGATTGCAGATTGCAGATGCCTCTATTAGAAAAGGATTCTGCGATTCCTGATCTGGTGAGCATATTGAAATAAGGAAATTAACCACACACGAAAATACGCATATAGCCAACACACCATAGAAAAGCAATTTTTCGAGGCTTTCCGGTTTTACTGAAGAAGTCAAGTAACCGATTGCACCACCAATGACATCAGAGTCCTCGTCGTTTGATACGACGGTGAATCTTACAGAATATGACCCGAACTTCTCAAAATTCTCGCTCACATCTGCTTGGTAGTAAAATGCAATAGAGTCATTCAGGTACAATGGGCAATTTATCAAGCTTCCAGTCTTGTTATCGAAAAGGGCCTCAATTGAGGAGTTCGATGTTGCCAAGGATGTGCTCATAATCAGAGATTCAAACTCTTGATCGCGTGCATGTAGATTCACAGTGGCCCTTGAGTTATTCGTCATAAACGGCCTATGGCCAGGAATGTCTGGATTCGTGAGACCAGTGGAATACGATCCTTGAGTCAGTGAGACGCGTGTTGAGGAGCTAGCCGACGCCAAGCCGTCAAAGCGATAAGTATCCTCATAAAGGGAAGTGTTTTTGACCGTGAGGAGATCGCAAAATCGCAAGTTTTCGCTCACAAATGTCTTGCCCATGAAGTCGATCTCCACGTGTAGTGTGGTGTATCGATTTGTGGCTGAGTTCACATCGGTTATGACAGGTTTAGTTGTCGATGTGTTTTGGAAGTGCAGCACCTGGGAATTGATCAAAAACTTCATCAACTGATTCTGGACATCGATCGCCGCGTAAATGACAAATGGTTCAAGGGCCAAAGCCGAGTAGTTTAGGTTCGGCGGCGGATTGCTTTTGATGAAGCCCCCTAAAGCTGGTCGTAAAAACAACCACACCAACAAAAGCAGAAGGCCTCGTAGTAGCATCAAAACGTGTGAGGGTGGGGAAGTTATGAGCTATCGTACTAATGCAGTTTGAGGCCAGAATAAGCAACTTTTCGAGCTTTTAGAAAGAAGATATGGAAGAACAGAAAAAAAGCTGCAAAACTGGAGCTAGCGGGTATGACTTTTTGAAAGTGGGCGTGACCAACGTTGATTGAAACAAGGCAAGAAAAGGCGCGAGATGCGAGGCACGCTGAGGGTCAGAGCTGCATAAGAGGGAAAAGAATGCTTCGACGAAACCTAAAAAGCGGCCAGATTTGCAACCGTATGCGTTACTTCGAAAACTTAGTGCAGCACTTTTTTTGCGGGTATGCCCCTACCTTTTATATGAATGGGGAAAAACCTTATTTGCGTCGTAATTTACCCCGCTTTCCATGATTGATTTTGAGATACAAAGTTTACATCCTAATCTTAATACCGCTGCGCCCTTCGCTCCTGGCGTTGCCTCGCCCACATAATCGCACCTGTCCGTGTGCCGGAATCACAACCGCTGGGGGTCGAACAAAAAGATGCCCCCTGCAAATAAATGGTATATTAGATACGATGAATCTTTCGAGAAAAGAAGAAAGAAAAAAACATATTCGGAAGGTTTCTAGTATTCCTGTAAAAGGGTGGAGTGGCTGGTGTCTAGTGCACAAATACAGACCTTGCAGCATCAAAAGAAAAATTAGACATTGAACATGTGCGTTTGCAGTAGAGTTCTAGCCTCTCCATAAACGCAAGTACGATGCAATATAATCAATCTTAGTGCTGGTAGCTTCCACGATAGCATAAGTGGATCCCGAGAATTTGTTTTTTTTTTTTTTTTTTTAAAGATATATCACATTATAGGACGCTCTCGTTAGAGTATGACAGGCACACCCAAACAAGCGCAAAAACTATACATCATATAGAAAAAACCTATAATAGATCGCAACTTCACCCCAGGCATCGTTTGCCGACACGAGGTCCCTCATCGGAAATGAATCCACTTTGAGACCTCTACCCAGAATGAACTCAACTAATCAGACTCAACAGACTGTCATCGGCCCATGGGGTTGGTCCTCCCTAGAGCGCGAGACAATAGTCGATTCAGGAGGGGGGCGAGACTAACACCATTCTCCGCCTCCCGGCGCCGTCCTGAATACGCCTTACGTACCACTTTCACAAACCAATTGAGGTTGCGCAAGTTTGTGTATGTTTTATCAGTAGGTGCAAGCATTTCTCTCAAGTTCATTGGCCTCGGAAAGCCTAGTTTGTTCCATCTTTCACGCAGCATCCATTTTTGCTTTTTGTAAAGAAACTTGTACCAGTGGCTTTTAGAGGTTTTTTCTGAAAACAAATCGTGTGATGAAAGAAATACCGGGTTTAGCGCACCACGACTTAAGTGCACGTGATTTGCATTAATCAACTAATTTTTGAGTTTGAAAATAGGGCCATGAAAACGATTTGAGGCCCCATTTGATGAGTTTTTTAGACTTGCTTAGGTTGAAACTTGTATGGAATTCATCTTGCGAGGTTCGAGAGCCGATTCTCGCGTGAGTCGCCAGTGCATCCGCTCATTTAAATAATATTATCGACTGGTACTACTTATTTACATTAGGCACCGCACTCTTTCATAAGCGCGGCTTTAGCTCAGTTGGGAGAGCGTCAGACTGAAGATCTGAAGGTCCTGTGTTCGATCCACAGAAATCGCATTATTTTTTGACTTTTTTGAAAGAAAAGTTTTTTTTTTTTTCCAACGCCAGACTCATTTGCATGAAATCGCCTGTCTGCCTGGTGGTACCATCATTTTTGTTGGGTCAAGCCTACAAACTGTGTCTCGTACCTGTTTCATTGATCTATATACAACGCCGCGCGTCCGCGAGCAACCATTAATCGTTCACTTTCTTGAACTTAGAGTACAATCTCTGAGCATGGTAGTTCATTGGATTTGGAGGTGGAGTGACGGGCTTGTGTGTCTCCATGCAAGTCTTCAAGTCCTGTGCAAACGCTGTGCACTGGGCTGCCCCCTCTCCATTGGCTGCCCAGCAGTTCAATAGAGATGACATCAAGAGAAAGCAGGGGTTGTTGACCTTTGCCTGCGATGCCTTCTTGAACTTCAACCGAGGCAACTTTGGYAACGCCATCGGCTGCGCCACCTTCTTGTACGGCATTGTTGGTGTTGTTGATTTGTGTGATGATGTATTAGTTGACTCGCGAAAAATTTGAGATCGCAGTAGTGCGACTATCGGACCTCGCACCATGTAGGAAAGTGATCGGCTTCCCAGACCGAGAAAGTTTGGAAAATCAAACAAACACAAATACTAATATCAAAGCAGCTGAAAATGCTTTAATCTCTCCAGGTAATTTATCGGAAATCATTGTCATCTTTCAACTGGTTGTGGCGCGCGGTCAATCTCAAGATATAGCGCTTTCCTCCTCTCCAGCGTAGATGGTTTTTTCGCGCCGCCCCGGTTGGGCTTCTTCAACCAGAAAAGTCTCAGAAAGCTGGTATGTTCCATTTGCTTATATGTCACTGCGTTCACATGTGCAGGTATGTCAAGTCTTTGTTGCATGAAAATGGGCATTAGTTGCTTGTGTATCACGTGTTGGACCTGGGAGTAGGTCCTCTCCAAGAATGCACGCCTGTCCGCAGGCAGCTTGTATTTGATGCGTGTGAGAGAATCAACTTGTTCACTAATATTTAGCATAATCACCTTGTACAAGTGCTTCACAAGGCTTTTCCGATGCTTCCTTGTCAGAAGTAACGTGCCGTAAAAAGGCACAAGGTCGAAAAACTTCAATGCGTACTTGAATGTAGGGCCAGTATACTTTGTTGCTAGTGGACTTCTCGAGACAAGAACAAACTCGTTCCTCTTGAGTTCCTTCAAAGWCTGGAATAGTGACATAGTGCTGCGTGTGATTTCCGATGAAAGTAAGCGCTGCAACTTCAAGATTTCATCTTCGATTTTGGCCTCGAGCTCCTTCAGCAAGTGCGGCAACGTATTATAATCGTCTATGTTGTCGACCATAATGGGTTTGCCCTCCATGCGCAAGATTTCCTCTGGTGAATTTGGCTTCAAATCATGCGGCATAAGTGTTTCCTCAAGAGCATCGTCTTCCATGAAATTGACCTCCTTTTTGTGTATGGGAATCTTTGTATCAAATGGCCGCGAATCCTCGAGAAACTCGACGGGAAATTGAGGCCCTTTCTTGGAGTCTGTGAATGCATGTTTGCCCGTTTGAAGCGGGACGCCACCAAAACTCCGGTCAAATCCAACGACATTATACTGGAAAATGCTCTCAAATGCCAGTTCTACCGGCAGCAACTGTCTCTTTTGGTCGCGTCGTGCGAACTTACACATATCCGTAAGCTTTTTGTTTCTTACCGCGAGAAGACTTTTCGTGTCTATTGATAGTCTTTTCTTGTACTTGAAGTGAATCCGCTGATCATTGTCTAATTCCTTGAGMACGCCATACACACGCTCGATTTCTTCCCACGGTGTTTTCAAAACATCGATCTCTTCAGGGAGGCTCTCAATAGCCGTCGTTCTTCGAAGCACCAGGCCCGAGCCGCTGCCGCCAAATTGCCGCCCGGAGTCTAAGCATTCTTGAAGCTTGATATCGTCTTTACTCATATATCCTATGATGAAAGAGCTATTCTCGAGATCTTCTGAGTGAACATCAACGAAATCCTGGAGGTATGTTTGTGCGTTTTTCGGCTGGGGTACTACCTCAACATGTTTGTCAGCTTTGCTTTCCGAATCTTGCTGGCCCACTTTACCCTTCAGAAGTATGCTTCCCAAATTTTTTAGCTGAATTTTGTTGTTATTTTTGTGRGCGCTRATACTCAGAGAAAAAGCTCTGAAAGAWCCTCKCCCWATATTAGAAAACGTCATTTTCCYYMKCAGAKACATATGCTTAGATGATTATTCGATTYAYAAATGTACTTCTCCWGATAGCTTGTGCATGGGCACGCGGTGCAGATTTCTGAAAGAGGCACGGGGGCGATTTCGCGGCGCACAAATTGCGAGTTCGGCCGTGGGGCTGATAAGGCGGGCTCAAATAGCGTCTACTATTTTTTTGACGCGGGAATTCACTGCATATTTATACCCGGATCGGTTTTGCAGCCAACACAATTTGCTTTCATCCAACCCAACGGTGTGATAAAGCATGACAAAAAGAAAAAGTCAGGCCACCAAGAAATGCAGCCGTCACGATAATGTAAATAAGCTGCAACAGTGCCTGAAAGGCTGAGAGCACCTAACAAAGTTCAGTGTGGCCATTTTCCTTGCAAAGGGGTGCCACGAATGACAACTTTTACTTTGAATGTTTTATCCTAACCTTAAATTAACCTAAACTTTAATACAACCAAAGAAATAAAAAACATGCAGTCATCGGTTACCCGAGCACAGCTATTGAGCTTGCGTCTTGTGCCCTAGTTGGTTGAGCATTCTTGTCAATTCGATCTCCTCGGCACGGGCAGTCATCTCAATGTGTGGATGGACCTCGAGGTTTCTGCGGTTCCCCTTTTGTACAAGCAAAGGACTCATAGACTCCACGGAGCTACACGAGCTTTGTCTTGCATGACCCAACCCGTCGTAGTTTGCGGATGTAGAGGGAGAGTAGCGACCTAACGACAACGATGAAGCGGCGGAAGAGCTTCTCGAGATAGAAGCAGGCGTGGATGATTCGAAACTTGGCTGCATTTTTGCTTGTGCCTGAAGACGCGAAGCGGCAGCCTGCTGCTGCGCGTACAAGAACTTTCTCATCTTGGCGGCCTTCACCAAGTCCTCCTCGATGGGCGTCAAGAGCTTGCCCAAGTGCGTCACCATGTCGTCGTTGGAAACCTTGACGTTCCAGTTTAGAAGAAAAAGGAGTTGTCTTTCCATCAAGTTGACGTCTTTCAAACTGAAAAGCCCATCAGTGTATTTGGCCCAGTGGACGTTCTTGGGCGACGAGTCGTTGTGGAATTTTGATGCCAAAATTAGGCAGCTTAAAAAGACTCGGTGTCTTGTGCAAGCCAAGCCCTGTGCRTTCTGTGGCAACTTCAGCTTCAATCTGTCTAACAATACTAGCGTGGCCATCAACGTGCCTGTATAGACGTTCGTGTACTTCACCAACCTGTTGATGAAGGTCATCAATGAGGGGAGCGGTTTGCCGCCGGCGGCAGTTTTACCACTCTTGTCATCCTGGCATTGGATCACCTGCAAAGTTGCAACCACTAATTTGTGGACCATGTCTTGGGACACGGGCGTTTGGATGAAAACATTAAGCGCCTTGATGTCGAGGGAGGAAGTCATTTTCGTCATGACGATTTGTTGGTTGTGGAATAATTAGTGGGCTTGGGTATGAGTGTGATAGTGCAAATCCAGATCTGACGTTGAAAAACAGGCGAATGCAATGAAGAGGCCTTGATGTGTGTGGTAAATTGGGGTGAATTGAAGTATGTGCGGTTTAATGACGGCTGTTGAAAACGAAAAGAACAATGGGGGGAATAAACAAAATCGGCATTCAGGAATTTCCACACGAATATAGCCGCCTATTAATATTCTCGAGCCGCGTCCATGCACTGCTTGAACGGTCCTGCCAGGCGCCCACGCGACGCAGGTGCATGCCACAATGGCCCTTCCTTTAAGGCCCCCCTGGGACGCGCGCGGTATGCATTTGAAAAATCTGAACCCCTTTTCTGCAGGCCGTGTAAACACGCGGGTTGAGCCCTGTTCGCATTTGGCAAATGGCGGCATGAGAACAGTCATCTTTTGACAGCCATGGGGAAACTGGGAGAATAATGGTGCGTTGACAATGGGCTGTAACAATTAGTGAAAGAATTCACCCAGCCGGGATGTGCCGAAGGCTTGACGCAATTCTGAAGTTGCATCTCAACATTTCTTGGCGGCACATTCGCTAGGACTGGATGTGATCTGTCACTTTACTTTTCGCACGTCTACTGGGCACGCTCCGCCTCCTTGCTGACGCGCTCGACTCGTGTTTCGCAATCACGATGGCTGGAACGGCTTTTAGAAGAGTCAGAAGACAAAGAGACTTGTCTCACTAATTTGATTCCAACGTCTAGTGGCGAAGCCAAATTGATGGTTGTTTCATGATTCTTACTGGCGTGTCGTCGTGTATTTTCAGTTGATTATTGCTTAGGCGCTTACTGGACTAWAGATGATTTGCACGCCAAAAAGGTTCATGTCATCAACTCCTAAYCCGCAAGTACATTTTTTTATCAATATTTGTGGTTCAAATCAWATACTGTTGTTCTRTTCTTTTTCAACTGAAAATGGCTGTTGGAAAAGTCTTTGTTCATGCCCATTGTGCAGCCATATTGTTGTTGATCCCACAGAACAGGCTCAGTCAGGCCAGTCTAGAAGTGGGACAGAAATAGGAGATAGAGATGAAAATAGGAGAAGGCATGGCTAAAGTGTCTTCTCTGACACTGACACTGACATCTGCTACGATCGTTTATGGGCCCAGCCGTTGCCTTTTCGCCACTGTGTTCGATGCGCCCCGTTGACAATACGTAGCGAGAACATGATTTACCACATTTGTCCGCATTGGGAAAAACGCAAAAAATCCCTTCCATGCTGTCGCACTAGCAATTTTTGCCYWTCGCAGCGAAAATGATTACATATGAACAATGGCAACCAGTTTGCATCCTATTGGGATTACTTCCTAAAGCGGCGAAATCTACAAACCACTCTGACTGCAATTTCCCCATATCCTCAGATTATATTGTTCGCGTTTCCGCGTGGGCGCGCAGCTCGCAGGCGCGTCAGACGACGACAGGAGCGGTGCGGCTCGACTCCTTCCGCAAGCGTCACTGAAATTAAACCAGTGATGCTCTTCGTTGTTTGCTTCTGCAGCACATTTACCATAGTGTTAACTTCAACCCCCGGAAAGTTACTGAGATCTGTCAAGATTTTGAACGAACGTTTCACGGGAAGCAAGTATCTTCAAATAGCTCCCTGGTGCACAGATAAACTCGGTGATGACAAATGCCTTTTTCATGCTGGACCTGCTAATCGTGCTCAGCGCGTCGCTCGATCCTATTTGTGTAAATTTCAGCGGCTCCTTTTTTTTCCAGTCGCCCTCGTGAAAAAGTCGCGCTCGGTCTAGGCCCTCGACACGTCGCGTCAGTTTACAATTTTTCACGCGCATTCATACTCCAACCCCTTTCTTGGCATATGCTTTGTCAAGTCTTCTGGCCAAAGTTGAGACATGCCGCATAGCCTCAGCGATTATCAGGTTATCTCTAGGAATACTCAAGTGAGGGCCATGCTGCAAATGTTGATCAACTTTTTGYGATGGGGCAAGATGACTCAGAGAGATCAACTTGACGCATTCTTTTGTTGAATTCGCTAATATCTTGCGCTCATCCAAGTATAGAATCTACACTCACCCGARACAAATGATTGAGGGACAATGTGTGCAAGGTTATCACAAACATATCAGCTCGTTTCTCATAACATGAAAAGGTACTCATGTGTGTGAACAAGAGGTGATGTTGACAACTAAAATCATTTTACTTAGGGTTTTGCAGAGAACTTGAAGACATAGGCCCGTCCGGACTAAAATGGAATCGGTTCTGAGTGCTCGAAGAGAAAAAACATCAAGAAAAACATAATGAGAGATAAGTTTGAGCTTTGATTGAAGAAAGAAAAAGCTCATGAAACTGCTTCGAAAAATCGAAACTTGTTTATTTTCCTTTCTCAATACAAGCTAGCACGTAGTAAACGTTACTCAAGGCTCCTGTTATGTTAGTACTAGAATAACATGATTCGTTTTTGAAAGGACATCTCAGGTTATGGGTATACTGGATCGATCATATATGAGTTATCTGACTGGTGCACAGCGTTTAGTCATCAAAGTGTCCGTTTGCAAAGAACATACATTTGTGTTTTGCTGATGAACAAAAGAAAGCGCTAAGAGGCTGGACAAAAAAAAAAATCTTTTATACGCGACAAGTTGCGGGTAACGCATCATCACGTGACAAGTTCAACTCGCGTTTTACCTAAGGGCATGTACGCGCCCAGCTTCAATCGTGAGCCAATATGAAATTAGTAGTTGTGAAGTGCTTGGCTTTTGACAGCTAAGTTTTGGTTGAAGCAAATTTCGCGTGAATTTCAACTTCAAGAATTGGAGGACCATGGTATGTGTATTGAAATGACCAACTGCAGGCCATTCGAGTCTGTGATTTTATAAATTAGCTATTTAGAATCTATAGCGAGTCTGAAATGAAAATGTTTTTTGAGTCTAGACCATGACCAAGATCAGAGTGGGAGATGCGAGTATGCGTCTGAGTTTGAGGATCCTTCTGGGGGCTGAAACGATTCGGTTTGTGCCATGAGCGCAAATAGCCTCTGATACCACTCTCCACCGGCATTGTACGCTTTCGAGCCAGTTTCTGAGTCTCCAGAATCCCAGGCACCGTCCCTTTCCTGCCTTCCGCTATGCTTGAAATTGTTGATTTGATGCCATAAACTATCAATTTCCGCGGGATTACCTAGATCAAGATCGGCAAAGTCAAATGTCAGTGCCGAAGTGGTCGAAACGTCGGATGAATGGTTTTGCAACCCATCGGGAGCCGCATGACGCACGTCGCCCGCCCCGCTGAATATGTTTGCAGATTGTTCGATCGGCCTGTCCGTTGGGTGTAAAGTTTGGTGGGCTTTTTCCCCATCTCCGTGATGCAGATTTACCTCTAGTTTGCTTTCTTGTGCATTGGGTTTGTTGAAGCCGCCAACGATGTCGTGCTGGCAATTCTTTTTGATCGCATGGTGCGCCACTTCGGCCATATCGAGTAACTCTTTGATGCGATCAGGGGTGAATTCCATGGTTTCCATGCCCTTCTCGAACCGATGTTTTCTGAAGGATTCTGACATGACCATGTCAAGAAGRAAAGAATGTACTTTCGAAAGTCTCCAGGCATAGAAGAATCTATGGCTGAGCATCGACAAACACGAGTTGCTGTATCTGTTRAAATTCTCCATGAGCTTTGCCAATTTGGCCACCCGGGCGAAATAAAGCCTGTAATCCATGTCCTGCAAGTTCTGGTTATGGACGTCTTTATCATAGGTCATTTTATAAATCATGTGGTTGAATGTGATGAGGAGGCGAAGATTRAATTGRTTGGATTTGTGAATCAAAAACACAATTGGCGGGTTCAATATCAAGCCTGGCACGACTGAGTCGGGGTCAAATAGATTTCTGTCCTTTATCAAGTTGAGCAGCTCGACGAGATACTCGCAGCATGAGATGGAAAAGAATTTGCGGACGTAAAAAAATGCCAACTCGTCTTTGCGGGCCCGCTCATAATTCAAGAACAAGTGGTAAAAGATCGATAAGTTGAAAGACTTGATGTTCAAGTAGGTCTTGACTCGAAGCACTTTTACATACAGGTCTTCCGGTCCGAAAATGTTTGTTCTCAAGAGTTGTGGAAGCGTTCCCAACTTATCTATTGTGGCATTCTCRATCCTCGTGATGAGTTCTGCGAGTTCATTCACCCTCATCRGCTGCTTGATCGAAACGCATTTTTTCAAAATCACACGCATCTGGGAGTAGAGGTCAGCAATGAGCCCCAAGGTCTCGCATACTTTCTGTTCCATGCGCTCGTCTGCAACATTCGAAATTCCAGGTGCGAATTTCGGGCGCTCAATGTCGTTGTACGTGTCGTCCACCATGAGCGGGAAGCCAAAATGGTAGGACAGCTTCATGTCCATAAGCTTGATRAAAAACCATAGTTTGCGGCAAAGATTATCTCGGGACGGGGTGCTGGAGTGGTTATATATCTTACTGGGCTCTCTGTTCAACCCCATGCAATAGGCTATTTGGATGCACATCACGTTGAAGACATTTGAGTCATATCCATCCGCACTGTCGCCCTCCTCTGGCGCAATACTCAAATATGCACGGATCAAAACAGCGCATTGGAGCACCGTCAAGTTTGTTCGCTGGTACAAATCATATTGATCGAGGCAGAGCTGCGCCACTGGCACAACGTCGATATTTATGGGGTTGGTCAAAATGTACTTCGCCTCTTCGAGTTTCACGGGGCAGAGCGATGATAGAACTTGTTCGTTATCGGTTTTTCGATTCGAGAACGCGGCAAGGTATGACATGCGGAGCACAAGGAGTAGGATTCCTAAAGTGGCGTTRTCGTATCTTTTGGTTGCGTAAATCTCGGCGTACTTCTCATCGTGGTCACTGAATGGGCCGAGGATTCGTTGGATTTCCTTGCGGAAATGGGACTCGTCAACAAGCGGGAAGTAGCAGTAAACCGACTTGAAGAAGCGATTCACCAAAATCAGGACCGCACGTTGGGTTGGTAGCATAAGCTTGATCCTCCCGAGAAGGTGCATTCCCAGATCGACTTCGCCCTCAAACACGGTGAGGCCGAGCGATAGTGTACGCTTGTTCAATTCAGCTTTAAGGTCGTTGCTCAACAACGCGTCCTTGCTCTGCGGCGCATCATCGTCCTTTTCATTAATACACAAAACTTTCCGTTTGACAGTATTTTTGGGCGGCTCACGCGTGAAGTCCCAAAGGCCTCTCAACACGTGGTCTTTCTGCACATAAGAATACCACGAAAACGGGCCGTGGTTCATTGTACGCCCCTTGAGCCCGGCGTATATTGGATTGTATCCACTGTACAAATCAAGCTCCTCGTTGGGGTCCATTGCGTCGTGCGGGTTGACTCCGTACCATGAGAACTTCAGTAAGCTTTTGCGCGGAAACGTCTCGGCAATTTGTGGGGGTAACGGTGCACTTCTGGGTTGCAAGGGCTGCATATTGAGCCCGATTTCGTGACCATTGAGCGTCTCGCCCGCAGGCAGCATGCTCGCATGAGGCCCGCATCCAGGTGCATGTTGGCCTTGTGGAAACGGCAGGTACGATAGCATCTCGGGCCGAAGGCCAGGGCCATTTGGAAGCCCAGCAGAAAGCGTGCCATTGCGGCAGTTGAGCGGATTTAGGTGATAGCTTGTGCTGGGATAAAAGGTTGCAGGTGCGGACCCTAACTGGCCGTTCACAGGCAGCATGGCCAGAGATGGCGGGCTGTGAAACATTTGCTGTGGGTATGTTCCAGGAGCAAGGTTCGCCACGGGGCCTAGATTTGGTCGGCTTCCCGAAAACCCTGGCCCCATGGACGGCAACGGAGCTACAGGGTGCACTGGCCCCGGTGCCGGCAAAGAGTAGCCCAAATCAGGTGCCAGCTCTTTTCTCGAACTGTCTATGGTTGGAAACCGACCCATATACCCTCCCGTCGTTATTGACCGGCTAAAATCGTCTGCAAGCTGTTTCGGGTCACGCTCCATGATACCTTCACCCTCACGAAGCCTTTTCAGGCCTTTCAAGGGCCCGTTCGGTGGCGATTTCCTCGGCAGCACGGTGTTTTCGTGCTTGACGATTGAATCTCGCGACCTGAACGCGCGCCCGCTGTTATCGGCGAAAGCACGGAAAACCGAGACACCATTCTCGGTCTCGGACGCTTGCGCCACGACCTGGTCCCCGAAATAGCCACATGTTTCGGGGACATTGTGCTTCACGCAGGACAGGCACGGGAGCTTACGGTCACACTTGACCTTGCGCCGCTTGCACTGGGCACACAGAAGCGAGATGCGGGCACGTGCCTTGGTGGGTTGTTGGTCGTCGTGCGCGCTCATGCTTTCATTGTTTATCTTTGCGGATTTAGGGGTTCACGTGTATGTAAGCTTGAGGGTAAAGGCCGAGTTTTGCTCATCCGACGGGCATATTTGGACGTGGAATGCGYCGTTCATGTCGTGCTTATATGCCGGCGCGCCGCGCCTCTCGGTCGCATGGCCGGATTTCGTGAGGGGATTCCGTGGCGCTATTTGCGGCCGTGTTGATCTTGAAACGGGCTATCAGCAACAACTTAAGATTTTGTTTTCTTTTTCAAAGAGTCTTTGCATAGCTCAAAAGTTTTTTGCAAATATCGGGCGCCATTAATACGTTGTCCTGTTCTGACGAAGGCATCGCTGCGTTTATGCGTGCCTGCACATACCATGCATGATTGTCTATTTATTCTACCCAAAAGGCTACCCGTCCAATAACCCATACTTGTCGAAAAGTGTGAGGAGCTCATCGTTGCCTATCATGTTTTGCTCGTCGAAAACCTCGCCCGAGTAATCTTCGTGCATGTGTTTCTCGGTCAATAGCCCGTACGTGTTCACCGTGTCCTCATTAGCATACATGGCGCGATTCGCCAGCGTCGCATCTAGCATCACTGATGCCAACAGACTGGTGTCGCTCTCCAAGATTGACTCCGATCCGCCGGTATCTCCATTTGTCCGTGGATCACTGAAATCATTATTCGAAAGCAGGAACAAGTTTGTTTCGGTGTCTCTCTTCTGCTTCGCACGTTCATAGCTATTCTGGTGCTCTTTTTGTCGTCTAACCAGTTCCAATTTCGCGAGCCGGAACTCTTCACATAGCTTGCACAAGCTTTGAAGCTCCGCGTTTGTGAGAAATTGGACCAAATTAGTGCCGTCATTGAAGAACAGTTCTTTTGAATTGGTTATTCCTGCAAGCAATAGCTCCGGATTCTCCATGCACTGTTTGAGCACGAAAAACGCCATGACGTATAACTTGTATGAGTTGATGTACGTCCTGCTTAAGGTGCGGAAATGGCCCACAAACAACTCTGCTTCAAGCAACACTATTGTGAAAAGACTGTCGACAATCTCGCAGCGGGTCTCGAAATCCTCCTCATCGCTAGACGAAAGTGGGTTGCCCGTCATTTCYTTTAACGCAAGGGTCCTTTTGTAATTGATGAGGCGGATGAAAAACGCCGACACGAAAGTGTGYGTTTTGATCATGGAGCGCTCGATGCGCGAGGTCAAGATGTAATCGTATGACTTTCCAAAAAGCTCGTGCATGTTGTCTAGCACGTACGACATGATGTACACGATCTGCACGACACTGCGGATGAAAATCTTGAAAAGCTCGATTCCGGCTTGGGCTTCGGCTGAAGGGTCCTCGTCGAGTTTCTGCTCATAGTGGATCACTATCAAGTAGTATAGGCAAGACAAGTTTGCCCTGGTATTGATAAACAAAAGAAATCTGTGCACTTTGAGGTATGCCTCCTCGTTGCGCTCACGTCTTTCGGGCTCAGAACAGCTGACTTCGTCGGGTGCAGACCCGCAGATATACTCCTTGAAGAAATCCTTGCCGAAAATCTCCAAGAAGATCCGCTCAAGCTTGCTGGTCTCCATAAGAAGATCAATCACTTTCAATTTGGAATGCACATTGGCTACTTTCCGCATGATTCGCCTGTAACACAGGCAAACTTTGTCCACTGAGCTTGAAAACTGCGCCACTCTCTCGGATGTTCTCTGGTACCGCGGCTTTTCAGTATCGCTGATGTCCAAATTTGGGAGCTTTAATGCAGTGCCGCTGTAGATGGAGTTCATTGCGTCGATCTTAACAATATAGTTCCAGAGAGACCGCCACGTGATCACGAACGGTGCCTCTTTTGATATGCTATTGATCGTGTCATACTTCAACGGGTCTCTGTTGAGGCCAATCGATAGCGCGTGGCTTACCATGGCGCCATGAAGAAGCTGCAGGTCGGAGCCACTGAGACCTAGGCAATCGTTAGGCGCTACCGAGCGGTAGAAAAAAAGCAATGCCAAGCTTTGCACTAGCTTGAATGTGGACTTCGTCTGTAATTTCTCTTCGGAAATGCACATGTGCACAACACTGAGGTAGTGCTGCGCCTTGATCTGCGTAATCTGCTTGATGAGCGTCTGTTCGACTTTCGTGTACCGCAAATGCACCTGGTTATTTGGAATCAACGTCATGTACCCTAGGCGCACAATGAGCAAAAGCTGGCCGGCCAAATTGAGCTGGTTATCGTTTTCGATGGTCACTCTTTGTTTGGCGCCGCTGTTTGCGGCTTTATGTCTGAATAATGGCTCAATATCTTCCAAAAAGGTTACCTCGTGTATGATAGGCACGAACGGGTGAACATACTGAAAATACTTGTTGATTGCCTCGGTTACCGCATCCTCGCGTGGTAATATCAGCGCCACGTTTTCCTCGACAAAACGGAAATATTCCTGCTTTGAACGATGGATCGCATGAAGTGACTGAAGCCCTGGAAGAATCTCAGGGTACTGGGTTACTGAGTTGATAGACTGGTTGCCCTTATCCTCATCATGGTGAATTTTCGTTGTCACGAGCGTGTCCTCATCCAAAATATCCTTTTCTAATTCAGGCTCGCAACTTGCTTTCGAATCCGCGCTATTGCAATTCTTCGCTGGATTCTTCTGGTTTTTTGGCACGAATTGAGAAAACTGCTCGCTTCTGAATAGCCGCACGGTGAAATTTCGAACCAAGCGGAAAAACTGGTCTTTCTTTGTTAGCCCCACATACGAAAGCGGGCCTTGCTGCTGCCAGTGCATACCATCCACCAAAAGAGTGCTTGAGGCATTTGAAAATGCATCTATCGTATCGTCAATTCCGATTTTGAGAGTGTTCAGACCAATTGTCACCGATACAAACCGGCTTTCATCATGTGCATCTTCCTTTTGTGGCTGTTTAATTGGTGAATATAGGCTGTGGTCGCTCAGGTCGGACGCCATGGTCACGTCTGACATATTAGACACTTCACTTTGGCTTAATCCTAACCCTGAACTTACCATTGGAGTCAGAATGATTGTCAGCACATTTGCGGGAATATTGTTTTGGAGCGAAGCAGTTGAGTAGTGCATACTGTCATTGACCAGCATTTGGTTGTCTAACCCTGTGTTCGGAACTGAATACGAGCGAATTTTTGCGGTACTTTGTGATGAAAAGCTCTGGCGGGGTTTCTTGCTGGCGGCCGGCGCTGACGTGATGCTGTTCTCACTTGATATCAGTTGACGTTTCTGGCCTTGGAGGTACGAAGTCAGAGCTGCGCTCGATCGGCTCAGCAGGTCGAACACTGTATTTCCCGGAAACAAACTGATGAAGTTCTGTTGTGGATCCTGTGGCTGGAAATTGTACGACAGGSCCGGCCTCAGGAAAAGTTCTGGATTCGAAGGCTGGCGTGCTTCCTGCAATCCCCTGTAGCTGTGGCATTCTATGTTTGGCTGCAGCACTAAAGGCATACTCACGGATTGGAGCGCTGGTAAAATTGCATGCGGCCCAGGCGAAGGTTGCTGCGTATCTTGCAGCGGCAGCCGAAAGCATTCGAGACGTGATTTGGCCGAAGACCATGTCATTTCAGGCAATGAAGCTGGCACCATCAGGGGGTACAGGTTAGGAACCGGAGAGGGTGAGAAGGGCATAGCAGCAGCCATTTCTGGGCCCAACACCGTGGTCGTGCCCAATTGTGCGCCCATGGCCATCAAAACCTGTCTTTTTTGTGTGAAAACAGGCATATTATTGCCATTTTGAGTGCTAAACTCGGGTTTGGTCGGCAACAATTCTTCTCGTGTGACCTGCTGCTCGTCTTCATACGAGCACAAATGGACAACCAGCCTTTTGCGGCACAACCCGCAAAAAGGCCTTTGACGRTCACATTTCGATTTTCTCTTCCGGCACACCAGGCATGATATGGCAGTTCTTTGTTTCTTCGTCAGTGACATGGCGTGCGTGTGTGCAACTGCGAGCAGAGGTTGCCGTGGAGTTTGGGTGCTTATTTATCAAGGACGGCAAAAGTCAATATATTTTCCAATACTCAAGTGGTCGTGTGTCGATTTTGGCTCGTACTTTGAAGGGTCTCAAAGATACAGCTGGATCTGAGAAGTCCATCTGCATGGTGATTGCGGCGAAAGACGTTCATTTGCGGGGATGCGGGGATCGCGCTTAAGCGAGATCAGCGGAATGGCCGGAATGTTCCAATAAGCCTCGCTCCAGWAAACTCAAYYTCAAGWTAACYAAAGMATTTTYTATGGYRTTCTTTGAAAGATGAAATGMATTATCTWTTTCTCCAATCAAGTGACGCCATGAAATTGGAAATAGCATGACAATGGAAATAGCATGACAAATAACTATGAACATATGAGAATGTGCCCCATGGGGACTAAGTGGACGGCATATGCGTTATCTCCTGCATACACGACAAGCCAAATCTCGAAAAGGTCTCCCCTCAAACAGTATTGACTCTTCCGCTCTTCCGGATTCTCGACTTAATCCATGAATCCACGCAAAATTTTCATGAGCCAGGCCATTTGTTTTAAGAAAGCGCCTAGTTTCAACKATGACACTCATATASYTWAAAWGACACMATCGAAAGGAATTTTGCGGGAAGGTTAAGTGAGGAMAAGAGAWTCACACACAARAACTCTGCATCGAAACATTTAATTATTTTTTTTTTTTTTTGGTCTTGTCACGTTTTGCATCCCTTCCTGAAAGGCTTTTGTGTATACCGCAAGTTRTTTAAKGAGATCAGCTTTCATTGCTWTATCGTGATATGTARTAATAWYTAGACTRGAACTCGACGACATCTAGTTACAGATATTTAGCAACAAGGTTTCTAAGATATAAARTCTAGCTCACAATAWTTTTGAAGCAGTAGAACGCGCCACGGCTGATATCCTCAAATATATTGCAAAATGGTGATCAGCTCAGATCACGCGTAAACACGCAAAAGATGTGAAATGCGAAGTGCTGGCGACCTTCAAGATGAAGAAAAAAAAATCGTACTTAATATTAACTGACCTAGTTAATTTCTAAACATCTTCTCTGGTATGTGCTCGAAGGGTTGGCCGATAATTGGTGAGATAAGAAAATAAGTATGACGTATGCGGGGGTAGAGCGCAAATCATGCATGACACAAGCGCATTTGAAGCGCGGGGTTGTGGCTCAGGATGCAAATTACTTAAGGCTTACCAATTCATTTGAACCTCCGATCTCCAGCAAATGACTAATATACTTGAGCACATGACCACTTTTACTGATTTTTCCTGGTTAAAATATWTCGCTGRTTGTGCAAAAGATCAAGAATTATTGAGCATGTAAAACCATTCACGTGGATTCTTGTGCCCTCTGAATGAGGCATCTATTTCTGTTAAGAGGGAGATACAAAGTGTAAGATGAAAAGACTCTGTTCGACGAATTGAAGGCTTTGAAGTAAGTCTGACCATACTCTCGGACACAATAGCTGAATTCCGCATATTCGTATAAACGATGAATACGAAGCCAGTGGGTTTACGTTCTACGTTTTGGGTTCAAGTAYGTCAAAAAGGGTAGCTRATMATACTCTTGTTAAATTCTAGACGGAGCTGGTAGAGCWGKTTGAGCTTTTTTCGAGCTTTAGCAAGTCAGTAAGTGTGGTTGATCATACCCTTGTTAAATTCTAGATGGAGCTGGTAGAGCAGGTGAGGCAGGTCAAGGCTGGCAGGCTCAGATCGGTGTTCTAACGTAGTAAGTGAGTCACATACACTCTCTTTCGAGAAGTGATAAAAATGTGTTTATCATCAAGTGAGTATTCTCTAACTCAAAATCGTGATAATACTTCCTCGGCGAAGATAAAGTATAATAATATAAATATTACTGAACATATACTAACAATCCGGCAAGAAATTTAAGGTTAAATAGGGACAACAAATCTCGTAAAAAATCCATGGAGCTATCTGTCGAGTGATCTTGATATCAAAAGGTACATGTCATTACCAGAACTGGTATTGTGTCGCTGATAGCCTGGCTCAAAAATAAGCAACACGTTTTGTGAGAAATAGACCTTTTCACATATCCATGACGCCGCTGGAATTGATTACGCGAGTGCATATTCAAATATTCAAAGAAAATCGGGAATTCCTGATGTTCGCGCTTTTACAAATRTCRATCYTTTATACACTGGTGAATTCCCTTAAGGAATTGCCCAATCAGTGCTACCAAGAAGACGTCTTAAATGAAATTTGCGAAGAACTCAATTTTTCCATTCATGATCAATATAAAATCATAGCAAAATCTACTCRTAAATGCTGCACCAAAGATTTCAAAAGCAARCATTATCTGTAACGGTGATATTATCCTAGACAACGCTATTCCACATCCAAACATGACCGTTCATGGCAAACACAGGCTGAATCAAACAGAAAATAGTCAGAAAAAAGCYGCAAAGGCTCCAAGCGCTAACAAAGGCATGAGGCTTGGACTGTCCTGAACGTACACGGTTCTAGGTGGCTGCGTCGGCGCCAGTTGTATGGGTGCGGCTTGTTTTGGTGCGGTTTTGGCGGAGCGGGAGTCGYYTTGCGTGGGTGCGGATCCACTTCCTTATATGCCGGAGGCGCTTCTTTAGGATTGAACTTTCCCCCGGATTTTTTTTCCTTTGGGGGCTTTTTTTCCTTCTTGGTCTTCAGTCTTCTGAAGATGGACATATTTGTGGGCTTCGTGCTGAAAAATATGGCGTTCTCGTGATTTTTGAGCCATTCGTGCAATTATCGCGACCATGCTGGGATTTTAAACTTTCGCAGTGCTGGGGTCCGCTCCAGCCGCCTTTTTCTGTTAGAGTAATTCGAGAGCTTGTGCGGGGCATTCTGTTCACTTTTTTTTTCGTTTGGTTGAAAGCGGGGCAATGAGTCTAGATCACCCAAAGATGACGTCGTGATTGCTGGTTGKCGTTGCCTTTTTCGTGAGTCCATGGGATTCTCTCATTATCCAAACCAGCCTGTTTGATGATGTTGCATGCAACCTCGAATGCGAAGATGGGTGAATGATGTCTTTTATGTGACCAGTTGTGTTTGAAAAAGATTGCAGTCTGTATTTGAATTCTTTTTGCGAAGACGTAATCATAACATTGATGATACTTCACAGAAAAACGCTTCTTTTATTGAAACCGTACGCCTATGTTCAGAGGCTGGACCTGATCACAAGGCTCAAGATGTGCAAGAWWCATTTTACTCTCAGCACATGACATTGCCAATAGATAATCTCGTCTAATTAAACGGCGTTACAGTCTACTTGAATYCCTCAAAGTATKTTTGCGTGAATTTGCGTGAATATGACTCGAKAMATGAGCTTGTTTGGACGCCTTTCACCATATAACTACGCTCATAAGCGACCAGTGAGTTACTCGCTACATCATGTTCAGAAAARAKAAKCATTWTTCTTTGCGCATCTGAGACCATACAGCGATAGCTCATATAGCTGAGTTTCAAGAACGAGGGTCTTGTTAGATTTGGCAAGAGAGACGCTACATCAGCCGATAACCGATTCCAGACCTCTGGTGAACACATTCATCAGAAAGCTTGTGTGCAGGTTTGCAGGACTGTATATTGTGTATGGATCAAAATATCGTTATAACTTTCCACATCGTTACGCGCCGCGTCTCGCGTCAACCGTTCGCGCTCGCAAGACACGTCTACAAATTTTCTGTGAAGCTATAATATCTCATAACTGACCCTTTAATATATTTCGGCGAAAGATTATGTCACAATACGACGACTATGCCGACGATGAAGAACTCGCCGATTTCATTGTGGATGATTTGCCGGAAGAACCGGCGGATACCCTGCATGCCTTGCCCAGAATGGACAAACAGCCGCCGAGGCACGAGGAATCGTCAACTTCGGCAGAGAATAAGACACTAAAAAAACTTAAGGATCTCGGAATGCGCTCGAACGATCAAACGACTGCCACCGCACGTCTTCTCCGGGCGCATGTGTCTGTTTTGGTGTCTGCATTAGGCGGGCCAGATCACGCGGCGGAAACGCCAGTTTATAAGCTTGGCCACGACGCGTTGGCATGCTTGAAAGATTTGAAGCGGTGGCTCCGCGCAGTGGACGAAAAAAACGGCTCTTTTGACGTGGCTCTTGCGTGTGCAGACTGCGATTTGGTCAAGAACGATCTAACTGTGATCTTGTGTCAGTTTGACGCGCCAAAAAACGCTGCAAAAACGCGTGGTGTCGACAAAATCAAGCTTGCGTGTTTGGAGCTCTTGGTGTTGCTCACGTGGCCGACCGATGTCGACCGTAACACGCTCATGAAGGATTTCACCGCGAAAACAAGCAATCGTAGGGCCCAGGTCGTTTACAAACACCACATTTTGGCATACAAACAAGGCAAAACGCTCAAAGCAGTGTTACGGCTTGGACTCGCCGCACTTAAGGTGCCCAAGGACGAGCGGGAGCCGCGTGACATCAATATTTTGCGGTTGATTCTATTTTTCATCAGAAACGTGCTATATATTGAACCGTTACCCATCACAAAAGGTCCCAAGGCCGTTGGRAATGCRTCGGCACTTCCGGGAGGYATCAGCGCAGACGAGATTGCACTTCCGGCGGTACTTCAAGCGTTCGAGCGCAATAACGTGTTACTATTCCTCAATTCAATTGCACACGCGGTTCTGACCGAGATAAACGAGGAAAGTTTTGGGTTATTGGTGATGGAATGCGTGGCGCTTCTCACACGTGGCGTCATGACTGAGGAAATGGTCCTTCCCCGCGCTTATGCGCCCGATCTGGCCACAAACGTGCCGCCTGCATCATCCGTCGCCGGAATGGGCCTTCTGGACCTTTTGGGTGAGGAAAAACGCCGCAAAAATCACGCAACAAATTCCATATCAACGCGTCATGGTCGCTTCGGTACCCTTCTCTCGCTTCGCAATTCCAGTAATGCATCTTACTTCGCTGTATCGGGTCAGAAGGCGTTGGCCAGTACGTATGACACTTTGCAAAAGTTGGATACGACAAAAAACTGGCATAAGCCCGCCAATTTCAAATATGACTCGAACGCATATGCAAAACGAGCCTCCGTGCTTCTAGGCGAGCGTGCCGCTGCCGTTTTGAACCGATTCGTGTCCCAATTGCTCATTTCAGGCTCGTTCAACAACTTGTTGATGTTTGTTGCGCGCCATTTGACAAATTTGGCAAATGACAGGGATGCGGGTGCCAAGGGTATTCTCGGTGCGGTTGACGCCACTGAGCTTGCTCTGTATTTCTTGACCATTGCGTGGTTCTTCCGGTATAAGAGGGAGCGTGCGCAAGCACTTGCAGAACAGAATAGGACGCCAGGCCCCGACGAAGACGGGCTTGACTATGGGTCTGTTGGCGCTGCACTTAGCGAGGTCAACTTCATTTTGCTCATTTCGTACTTCCGCTCTTCATTTGAAACGAAAGATTTCGATTCCTTGCATGTGGCAATGGTATGCTTCAGGGAGATGTTGATGATCTCCAACTCAATTTTCACCAGGAAACGTACGCAGCAGGAAATTGAGCTCGAATCTGAGGACGACGTCAACGAGGATCGCGAACTTGCTGAGGGCATAATCCGGAAATTGTTTTCTCAAAAGCAGTTCTTGGACATGTGTGTGAACATCCCGAAGACAGCCGCGAAACATTCACCCGAGTATCTCGCCGTGGTCGTTTCCGTGGTGCATATTCTACTCAAAAGTTTTGAGTCGTTGGTCAACGAGGACGTGCATTTGTTTATCAAAACTAGACGCAGAATGCGYAAAATGGAGAAGGCTGCTGGTTTGAATCAAGAGATGGACCGCGAACACATGCATCTWATCGACAGGGGGTCTGACGAAGAAGACAACGAAGACGARATTCGGTACATTACACAAGAGCGGAAATTGGATCTTAGAAATACGGAAGTSAAATTYTTTCACCCCGATACCGTCTCGACACACATCGAGTATTTGTCAAAGTATGAAGACCTTTCGAGCGATGAAATCAAGCGGGCTTTGTCGTTTTTCCACCGCTTGTTTGTTGTCCGCAAAGATTTCTCTTCACTATACAGACTAGACTTCATGCTACTCTTGTACAAGCTACAAACATACCTCCCGCGGTCGTCGAGCAATCGCCGTCATGTGGACGACTTCATTGTCTATTACATGAAGAAATTCAAGTCTGCGTTGGACAGATTCCCGACGGCAATCGAATTGCTCTTCCCGAGATTGGAGGATCTCGAGATCAAGGGCTTTTTGAGTACCGGTGACTTGAAGGTGTATGATTCTCTGACTAAGAAGAAGGCCGCAGGTGGCAAGACCAGCTACTTCGACGAAGACGCCACACAGCCGCGTGCAGCGCCCCTCAAGGAGTTCAATGACGACACAAAGTCACTTGATGAGAAAATCGGGATATTGGTGTACACTTTGGTTAAAAAAAAGAATACCACTAACTTCCTCAAGTTTCTCTCCTCGGACTTGCTTCGGATTTCTGAACTTGAAAACCTAGATGACGCCAAATTAAGGCTAAATCTCGCCAATCGGCGTATATTGATCTCCGACTCCAACCTTAGATTGCTTCTCGAGACAATTGGCTTCGGCTTACCATATCTCCAAAATGACGAGACCACATTGCATGCGTCAGTCACTGCCGACACTCTCAGAGAAGCTAAGGAATCCTTGGATAAATGGGTCGCGTTGCATGTTGAAGGTGTTGGCGACATAGAGCCTTTCTTGGACCAAACGCATCACGTGATCCTCACACAAGCCGAGCTTGAATTTGGTGTGGACTCGCTTTCAGAGCTTCGCGCGGGTAATAGCTTTGACGAGGCGAGAGCGGCGGAGCTAGAGCTCAACGAGATCCAGATCCACCGAGTGATTGGATTGGCCAAGCGGAAGGAATACGATGACAAGTTGACTGCTGACTATTACGATGCCGAATTTGAAGAACAGTCTGACTCTGGTGAAGACGCGGTGCCCAAAGAGACAGAAGCGCGCAAGAGGAAACGTAGCCGCAGACAGGTTGAAAGTGATGATGAATTGTCGGTTTCTGAAGACGAAGCTCCCTCCACGCGGCGCCGTAGGGGAAAGCGGAACTTGCCGCGTGATGTATTTTCTGACGATGAGGACGTAACGAAATCTGCCGAGAGGGTGCACGACTCTGATGACGAGTCGGATGATGAGCGGAATAGGGCGTTCTTTGAAAAGGAGGAACGACTCCGCCAGTTGATTTCGCTGACGGGCGGCATTTCTAGCAAGGAGCAGCTCAAGATGTTCAAGGAGTCATGGAATGCGATTCAGGGCCTGGCTGGCGGCCACGAAATCGCTCAAGCAGTAAAGACGGCGTCCGGTTTGTTTGTGGACGATCTGGACCTGAGCATTCTGGATCTGGATGCCATGGACGACGATAATGAAAACAATGTTCCGTTTCTGCTGGTGACCCCAGCCAATGAAGGGTTCACGACAGACAAAGACGATCCGAAGCATCAGGAGCGCATTGCTGAAATGCCTCGCCGAGAAACCCCAATTACCCAGGACTATTCCAGCCTTATGTCATCGGATGAGGATGACCAGATTGGCAGCGAGAATGAGAAGGAGCGGGTATCCAGGAAACGGAGGCGTGTGATTGAGGATGATGATGATGATGAATAATCTAGCTATATTTATAGGGGCTTACTCGCTGACACAGTGCGAGTCGGTGCCGCCGTTGCGCATGCTGTCGCGAATCGTCATGGACGAACTGATGACCATGATGGCCACGCCAAACAACGTGCATGAAATGCAAGGGAGAGCCTTCGCGAAGAAGAATTGTAGATTTTCGTTGCGCGCAGCCGCTTTTGCGTCAAAACTGTCCCAGGAGAGTTTGAGATAGCAAAGAGGCGGGATTATATACGCCATAAGAGACGCTGAAGTGGCTCCTATGAGCTCTAAAATCATGCCCAAATTACACGTAAAAAGTGAGACAGACATGGATGAAAACACCAAGATTGTGGTGATGAAATAATGCTGTTTGTGCGAAAGCTCCAAATGCGCCGTGCTGCCTGCTAGCGACAGCGTGCCGGCCAAAACAATGTCCTTCAAAACGTCTCGCACAACGAAGATTTCAAGCGGGAACGTTGTGAGCATATTAAGCCCGAAGCAGAATCTTGCCACATTAGCCCACGCGTCGTCGCTGCGGAAATTGTTGAGGATATTGCCCTTGATGTTATCGCCGAAATTGATTAGCCCCGGCACGCCCATGAGGAGACAAAAACACATCAGCACGCCGCACGCCCAGTGTGTGAGGGTGGCGAATTTCTGCGTGGAGGCATTCTTAATCGACAGATAGATGAAAAGCGTATTGTGGTGGCACACGAGCGCAAACGATATCACCGATATGCCTTGGAAAAGGTTTTTGTTGACGAATCTCTCGGCATGTGTAAGGGGCGCCTTCAACTCCGCATCTGCCATTGGCCCGCGAACGAGTGTGACGACGACAATCACGGCCATGCCCACGAGCGCAAAGCCCGACGCCCGGGCCAATTTCGAGATATCCCGATTGAGCAGGAGGGGGTACAGGATGCAGGCGGTGAACACGACAATGATCACGTTGCGCTTGAAGAGCCACCCGAACAACTCCGAGCCAGTCACGCTTGTGGGCAACATCAGCGTGAGGACGTGCGGGATCGTGTCGCCGATTATGACGCAAAACGCCATGCACCCGCCATACGCAAACAGACTGATCGATGCAAGAAGCAAGTACCGGCCCCAACGGCCGTAGCACGCGCTCACGGTGTCCTGATACGAGCGCGTGCGCGACATGTGAGCGTTCACAACAATTAGCCGCAATGTCCAGTCGATAAGGAACGTTAGTAGTGCCATGGCCAAAACACCGCCCACGAGCCCAGCGTTTTTCATCGCGAGCGGTTGTCCGATGATCCCGGCGCCCAAAATCAGGTTTGCCATGTTCATAAACGCCATGCGCATGTTCAGCGTGCCCGGCGGCGCCAGATCGGGGTCGGTATCGCCGATCTCTAGTTCCTCAAACGCGTCTGGCGGCTGCGAGAGGCCCGATCGGGCCAGATCTTCGCTATTTCGCGCCTGCAGCAGCCCAAATTCCGGTTGTGTATCGCTGATGGATGTATCATTTCCATCTTGCTCCTTGGATGCCGCTAGAGGCAACTTTTGGTAGGTTCCGTTGGGCATTTCCGTGTGGAAACYAAGTTGCAGACCGGACGCTAGATCTCGATAAGCGTGGTGTACGGGTGTGGATTAAGGGTAGCCATTGTACGAAAAGCAATTTTCGTGGTTTTATGAGCATCTTACGAGACAATCATATATTGGATCTTCATCAGATGTTCTTGGTTATATGAAAGTTTGTAGTAGGATGGTAGAATTAAACTCGAAAGATTTTTTCGAATTTATACGTGATTTTTTATATTTGGCAAGTAGACTGTTGGTGCAGATTTAATCAAGCATATGCGGATGTAACGCTAGACGCTCCAATCTTAGAAAACTTGCACGCTTTTGAAGTGTCAATAGAGTTACACTTTCACTTCCTTTCTGAATAAAGACAAGAATAATGAGACTTCAGGTAGGCAAAAGAGATTTTAACCAGGCCAAGCAAAAAAAAAAAAACAAAAAAACAAAGAGGGAATATTGTGTGGCAGAAGAAGTAACTGAAAGCTAAGATGTTACTGCAGGAACTTATCAGGCCGGCTGTTCACACTCATACATTCTGGACAGCGAATCGAATAAATTCAATTTGTTATTCTTTCTATACCACTCAATTTTAAGGTTTATGGGGCTTTCTCAAGATTTTTACGATTCAAAAGTCAATTTTGGGCTGTTTTCGTCGATAACTGTGAATGTAAACATCTCCTCTGAACTCGGATACGACCGCGGTCTATTCTCTTTCGGGTAGAGGAACGCGATACTAAGGCCAAAGAAGAAAAAAGCCCTAATTTCGACGAGTTTTGGGCTCTTTATCTCTAGAGGGCAGATCTGGAAAAGTTACTACTAAAATTTTCTCGACAAATTGAATTTTCTCGACGCATTAAAATTCAAAAAAAAATGCATTATGATCTTTTTCGAGTCGCCTGATTTGCGGCCGCAGCCTTAACGACTGCATGTGCGCATCGAGCGATGCTCATCTCCATACAAGCTCTCACCTTTACTGAAATATATCCAGAAATACATAAAATAACAAACGCATAATGGCTCAGGAAAAACGGAAGCCTTTCAAAGGTAAAAAGCTCCATAAGGATCTTCGTGATTACAAGAACCAAGAAATCAAACGGTCGTTGGTGCACCGAGCCCGGTTGCGGAAAAACTACTTCAAATTACTAGAAAAAGAGGGTCTCCCAGCCGGCCAGGATGAGTACGAATCGAAAGATTCTGACGGCAAATTAACAAACAAATCAATTTCTAGAGATAACTCCGAAACACAGGCTAGTCCTGCGTCCGAATCCGAACAAAACTCGGCGTCTGACGATGAGCTGGCGTCTGAAGACGGTTCTGGTGATGAATCCGACGAAAAATCGGCCGATTCGGGTGAAATTTCGACGAGGAAAAGACACGCGGCCCCTCTACCCCCACAGAAAGATCTTAAGAAGGTAGTGCCCAAGACAAGAGACGTGCAGCCAAAAAGAAAGCCGTTGAACTTTGCTGAGAGGGCGAAATTGGCGAAGGAAAGAAAGGAACAAAAACGTGAGGAGGAACTCAAACGTGTTCAGGAACGCAGACAAAGGCTTGCGCAGAGCCAGAAGGAGCGTGAGCAGAAGAAGCTCAGTCTACAGAAACGCACGCGCCGCGGCCAGCCGGTCATGGGTCCAAAGATCAATGACTTGTTGGATAAAATCAGACAAAACAATTAAGAAACACATTGCTGGCAAACAAGGTTGGTTACTTATAGGGGACACTTTTTCTTGCTAGTGGCTGCTGGTGGAAAATCTAGCGGAGTTGTCTTTCGGGGGTAGTTATCAGTATTGGACCCTGCTACCCCATCGGTCTTGGCGAAACGGAAATGGAAAATTGATTCAAAGATCATCCACGGAGGGCGTGATTTCTATTGAAGAGCTTTAGTGAAATTGTTCCAGATCTTTTTACATTAGCGTACAGTTTCGCATCATCTAATGACCTCACGGCCCGCTCACATGAAAAACATCTCTCGCGCAAGAATAGAAATGGTCTTCCAGATTATGCTTACATAGAGCGTGTTTCCACTGCGGAAGACATGGATCTGGGTAAAGTTTGAAAAAGATGACTAGGTCACGTCATTTGTCAAGGATTTTATGAACATTCAATCAAGGTTTTCTCTGTATCATTAATTAGGAAATTTACCATCAATCACTGTCACTGTAGTATTATCGACATAGCTATAGAGCCTCTGAAGCAAGCTAGACATTCAAGTACGGACTCGGGTTAGGATTGGCATGACAATTCGATCTTGGGCGGAAAAAATACCAGAGAAAGATTGGAAAAACAGATATCTTTTTGCATAGATGCATCTCATTGTAAGACGCTCTCATCGTAGTGTGACTGGATCGATTCAACAATCACAAAAACTATACAAGATATAGAAAAAAACCTATATTACACGCATTCCCACCGCAAACACCGTTTATTTTTACGAGATCGCTCATTGCAAAGGAATCCGCTTTGAGACCTGGGGCTGGTTCTCTTTTTTTTTCTTAAAGATATATCACATTATAGGACGTCTCGTTAAAGTAAGACAGGCACACCCAAACAAGCGCAAAAACCATACAACATCAAATGCGCGAGACAAAAGTCATTCAGGAGGGGAAGAAATATTGAGTAGCGAGAACGCATAGCCATCACGGCCACTGCCCAAGCCCCCTTTATTCCCAATTTTCATTGTGACCTGATACCTAAATGTGGCAAATGCGGGTGTGATCAGAGCGTAACAATCGTTTTTTTTTTTTTTTTTTAAAGAAACAAATCGTATTAACAGGAAACCGCGGTTAAACGGTCAAAAATCTATATATCTATAGACAAAAAACCTGCATACGTCTGGATAGAACACTGAGTAATGAAGTCCCCCGACTTTCCCAAGCCTTAGGTCTTCCTCCTTATCCTAGCCGCTGTATAGGTAGTGTCAACTT